>JNBS01001916.1:0-28269 GCA_002081575.1 Thraustotheca clavata | reverse complement strand
CAGGCATTTTACCCTCTTGTCTACTTTCTTCCACTTTACTTTATGGTTGGTTTTGGGCCCTCCAATCCACAATTATTCTTCACTATGTATCTCTTCTTTTTCCTTTCCCAAATTAGTGCTACTGGGCTTGGATACATGATATCATGTTTATGGAGTAAGGCTGCTTTGACACCAATTCTTGGTGTAATGTCAATTATGCCACTAATGCTCCTTGGAGGTCTCTTTCTTAACACAAGCATGGTTCCAGTCTACTTTTCATGGCTTGAGTTCATATCACCTTGAAATATGGTTTTCGTGGTGCGTACGGTTCCGTGTGGCGCAAACGAGTCATGCAGTGCCCATTCAAGAAGTATTAAAAAATCTAGCTATGGGCAAAGGTTTCTTTGGGTGGTGATGTGCATTTCTGGTTTGGATCAATATTCTCTTTTAATTATTTGGTATTGCGGCATTATAACTACGTATGCGAATCAAGTACTAAATAAGTAAGCTGTTATTCTTGTGGTGGTATATCTAGTTTTTAATCAAATTCATACAATATAGTTGTATACGGATTTCTGCACTCATAATTTTTTGCAGAAAGAGCACAACAAACACACAAGCTGAACAAATGAACTCACGGAGAATTTTGCATGATTTAAATCGATACATTTCTTTGTCTGTAATTTTTTTACATAGAATTGCCATTGATATGCTGGTAGTCTTGTGCTATCAATATCACCCATATCTTATTTTTACAATTCTTCATCAATTAGTTGTACGCCAAGAAATTTTACAGTTGAGGCTTGCATTGTTTGTACAGTTTAAGTAGTACAGCTTCGAAAACTTTCAATAATTTAATGACCTTAATATTAAGATGAAGCTACTGGTCAATATCGTGTTCTCGTTAAAAGTCTCATGCGTCACATTTGTGCTTTCAGCTTAGATATTGACACCGACGTAATCTCATGATAACTTTGCATTCAAGTTGACCGTCCTGCACTATACAGTAGTCTCAAAGGTCTAATGGAATGGCATGAGTAAACTTGCTGTTAGCTGCCAGAATATGTTGTGGTCGTATTGTTTCTGTTGATACCGATAGAAATCGCCAAGCTTTAATATCGAGAATATAAACTTGGTCTTTTAACTCTAGGCATAGTATTCCAGCCATGATTGCTGATGTCTTATCGATGTAGTAGAGTCCATTAAGCTCCCAGTCTTTAAATGACAGCATGTAATAGCCTTGAGCATTAAGTAATAGTGGAGCTGTGAATTGAGTTGCCACATGAACATTCCCACGACGTTCGTACAAGTAGCAGCAAATAACACAAACAAACACAAGAATGAGAGATTTGATGAGACGACTTGGGCCACCAACAGCGACAACTCCACTCGAACAAATTATTTCAAAATCAACATCTACAGCAGAACATTTTCTTTCAATAATGGCGGAATATTGTTGTGGAAACACAATGGTCCAAACTCCGGTTAGAATCCAAGTTAAATTAGAGCTCAGGTAAGAGTAAGAATAAGTGTATTGTCCAGTGATGCAGCTTCCAATATCGTTCAAAACATATACAAACCAAGTTAGCTCTGAGCTGGTTAGCAAAGTCCTGTACCAGGCAGTTTGAGGAGAATCTACGACTGTCACTCGATTAACAAGGACAAGTGACAATTGTGACGTATTTAATAGCCACACTGCAGTCAACGAGCGCAAAAATACAATGGGACGACCAACCCAAACCAATCCAACAACTCGATTGATACAAAAGAGATTTAATGGCTCAATATTTCCGCGGTGACCAATAGTTGATAGAGCAATAAAAAAGCTCACTACAGTTAATGTTATTGTCACTACTTGAACACAGTACAAGCAAAGAAAGGAAAAACTTCGTGGAATTTCATTTGAGTCCGAGCTTCTCGACATTTTTGGTGATACAGCTGATAACACGGTGATATTACCTAAATCACCAGAAAACTGAACAACTTCTCTAGCACCAAAAACCCATTCATACAATAGACACCATCCATAGAACTGCCATGGGGGGTCATTAGGGTCTAGGATAGGAATTTGGTGCAAAGTTGGTTTTGTATCACCGTCATTGACAATATATTGAACGAAGGAAACATTGAGGTCTTGAACGTCTTCAAATGCTTGGCTTACAAATGGCTGAATAGTTTGAAGCGATTGAATTGAATAGTACTGTTGGAGATAATCCAGAGCTGTCCAATACTTCGCTGCACAATCTTGAGGTTGATTTATATCTAATCGACAAATAGCTGCAATGTCATATATTGTTAAATTGCGTTGTGATTTCAGGGCCAAAAAGGCTATTAAAAGTTGTTCCACTACCGGCTGAATGCTCTCTGCAAACACCGAGTTGCAAAAGTTATTTACACCAAATCCATTGTATAAGCCATTAAATGGGTTCCACGGTACGACATCATTACCACAAAGTATGTTGCCACCACAAAAGTCAATGGATTTATTGTAAAGTAGGTACGTTGGAACCTCTCCAACGATTGCGGGAGATAAATTGAAAAATGCATCTTGCGCTGTTGCATTAACGACAGTAAGGTTCACCAAGCTAGCCATAGATAAGCGAAACATTTTTAGCATACTCGAGGGGCAGTTTATGTAGTAGCTATCCACTACACCAAATGGACCGACAGTCTCTTCAAATATAACAAACCCATCATTCAACGGCGATACCATCGTTGTGTTTTCATACAATAGTTCCAAACGTGTCTTGTTCATGAATGCAAATCGTGGGCTCGATGATACCAAACTCAAACCACCCACCCCCGTCTTATTTGTACCAATAGCCCAAAAATCACTTGCCAAACTCCAGTACAGTTTAAACGAAGTCTGTTGCCGAATATGGAAAGAACCACTAGATTGACTTAACAGTAATGGATACAACAGCCCCAATGCACTTTGGATTTGAATGACATCAGTCATACCAAGTGTCTTGTAATTTTGCCATTGCAATACAAATTTTGTGATCTGGTGACGGTGCCAATACGCTACTTCTTCACCGATCGAATTGGTGTTGGTACGCACATCACGTAGCCATATTTGTCCATCCAGGGATGATTGAATATGTTGTACAAACCCAAGATCAAATGAGTGACCCCAACATGACTCAAAGGCAACCCAATCATTCATGTTGCGAACACTACTTTCAAGGTACACTGCACCGTTTATGTACATATGATGATCACATCTATATTGTCTAGCGGTAGTAGCAGCCATGGCCCATGTTCGATTGAAATCTAACCAGCAATATTGTGTTGACACCCATGGTAGATTGCATGGGTTCATATTTCTTATATCAGTAATGACTTGTGATAATTGGTTGGGCTGACCATATAGCTGTCGTCGAGCACTGCCTTCACTCCAGGTTATTGTAGCAGAGGAGTCATTGTATAATTGAGTCCAGTCTCCGATAGTATTCTCATCAAGTGGCAACAGTGTAAGATCGTGAGTCGATGGTACAAGCAGTAGATGCTTGTTGAATGTATTAGCTAGGAATACCTGCATCCCAGTGGAGTTGAAACCAGCCCATCCATAATCATTAGCTAAGTTAGCTAAAACAACGGTAAAGTATAATACGTTACTCGTGATAGTGAAAACCATGTAGAAAAATCCAAGAAGTACGAGGTAGTATTTTCTCTCACATAAGAGAAGTTGCCTGGAGTAATGGGGCTGTTGAACAGAGCAGGGAAGACATGGTTGAATAAGGTTTGTGCCAAATGCAGAAGATTGAAGTGAGCCAACAAGTGACGTTCTTCTGCTTAAAAATGTAAAGCCATGTTCAACCACGTCTAAGGAAAGAAATGTCCAGCGATTTACATCAAAAACTCCTTCTTTGCCGTCTTTACTTTTTACGAGAAATAGTCCCGACATTGCTGCTGTTGCTCGATTCATTAATTCGTGCTCTGTGGCATTAATATAGGCATGTACAGACCCTTGTAATAGTAGTGATGGCTTTAATCGTGGTGCAACCTTGTTTGAAGAATAAAAGCAGGTTGAAAGGAATATCCCAAATGCCACGGCAACCAACTGAAGACACCCAATAAGTATTAGGCGATTTACGGAACCAATTTTTATTGTTCCACAGGTGCAATAGAGCTGATAGTCCATATTTTCAGTTGAACACTTCCTGTAATACGATTCCTCTAATTGAACTGGACTGACTTGGTCAATTATTAACACAGCTAACCATGCCAAAAAGGAACTATATCTTGCGGCTGCAGTAGTGTATTCAAGTGTTATTGGATGAAGAACTTCAAGAGCTATGTATGTGATCCATGTTGTTTCACCAGCAAGTACCATCGACTTTAAGAAATCTCGAGGTTCCCAACAAAGACTGGTCAAATAGGGTTGTGCCGAGAATTGATATATTGGACATGTAGCTAAAACAATAATTGTTGTGCCACTTCTAATAAATAAAATTGTTCGGTTGAGCCACACTGAAGACGCTATTCTATTAAATAGCAACCAATGTGTTGTACCTAGTTTTGGTTTGTAAATAACCCATAAAATTGATGAAAGGAATGCTACTGCGCCTAGCACCACTGTCACCACTGCAGAACTATACCACAAATACATCCCAACATTTGTATTTGTTTTGACTCCAATCTTAGGTAATTCCATTGGTGTGTAAATGTATGAAAGCAGATTTAGCGTTTGATAGTCACCCTCAAATGATATTGCTTCACGATGATTCATAGCCCAATCATAAACATTGGCCCATCCAAAAAAATCATATCTCTCACCAAGAAGTTTAATTCTTTGAATCGAGTAATCGCTTCCATTCAGCACAAATTGTACCTTGCTTAGCTCAAGGTTAGTGATGTTAGGAACAACAATACTTGCATTGGCGAAAAGCGGTACATAGGCTGATAGTAATAATTGGAGTATGGATTCACAAAGTTGTTGTTGGGATGGAAGCTGAGGACAAATATCTCGAGTGTCACCTCTAATCATGTGTAAAGCAAATAGGATATTAAATGGTGTTGTTTTTAAAGCAGTAGGAGTTTGAGTTCCACATGCATCATCAAAACCGAAAGCACTTTGTACAAAAGGCATGGGAGCGCCATTACTGCACATAGGATTGCCACTGAGGAATCGAAGTTTTGAGTCCTGCCAAATATATGGTACATTATAAAGGATAACAGGACTTATTGCAGAAAATGTCATGTAAAATTGTGTACTGGACAGCAAACAAGTCATGATAAGTTGATTGAATTCGTTTACAGCAGAGGCCAAGTTATTAGGGACAAAAATCCATCTTAAATCAATTGAATCAAGCGGACCAATTTTGTCATGAATGAGTTGGTTAATTGCATTTAACGGATATCCAACGTCATATGCCTCAAGCTCTTGAATTACCAAAAGCTCTGCGTCGATATTACCATTTCGAACAAGGCTCTCGTTTGCCCAGATAGAACCAAAATCATTTTGCAATCCTTGATACATGTAAGAACTAGTCCACGCTGCACCACGATTTGTAGCAAGAACGGACTTGATAGGAAGTTGATGTTCAATACCAAAAGCATTTATAATGGCTATGGTTTCAATGATACCAATTTGAACTCGGTTTGCATACTGAAGCGTAAAACGTTGCAATTGATATTGCTTCCAGTACTTGATCTCTTCATCAATTGACACCAAAGTATTGTCTAAAATCCCATCAATCCATTCCCTTCCACCTTTTGTAGTTTGTATTGTCCTAGCTATCTTGGTGAGAAACGAGCCACCGCTAACAGCTAACCACGCATCCATATCAATATTGCGAAGTACAGATTCCAAGTAAACCGCAGCGTTGTCAGGATCCCGTTGTTGGCACCTTTGTAGCCGAATTGAGGTATGAGCTATCACCCACCGCTGTTGCATGTCGACCCAGCAATATGGAGTTATCATGAACGATACTTGGGCTGGTTTTAAGCGCCGAAGTCCATTGATAGCATCTGAAAGTGTTGTGAGTTCTTGATACAAAATAAGCCGTGGATACGCAGGACTAACACCAAAATGAGATGGCTGCCAAACCGACCTGGCTGGGTCAAGTAAGGTGAAATTACTATCAAAACTAACGGATAACTTTTGGTTCATGATATTGCTAAGTGCTTCAAATGTGTTTTCTGCACTAAATAGTGGCCAAAAGAGTCCATTCTCCATATAAGCAGCACAAAGTCCAATTGCATACCCACTGATAGTGATAGAACACATTACATAAACCCACCCAAAAAATTCTTGGGCATTCAACCATCTATCTGTAGGGTTTCGCCGGACAGGCATTGAAAAATAAATACATAAACTTTGAGACTGTAACTACTTACTTATATGTGGAATGAAAACTCAAATTGGATAGCCAAGTAATTCATACTAATTGATGTTAATACATACTCTGGATGATGGTTTATTCCTTCATTATTACCTCTAAAAATCACCAATATAATCTTCCCCCTTTAACTTTTGGTCTATTAATCATTGAGCTTGTTAATGTGATTTTAACGTTTAAATTATAGTGACAAAAGCTCATATCCGTTTTTAGTATTTCAAAGCTCTATTGGTCCTCTATTTTATGAATAAAGTAAATCTCCATGTGAATTGTATTTTATTCAGTAAAACTTTACATCGTTTTATACACATTCTAGTTCTGTTGGATGAAGTAGCAAATAAACTAACTTGTGATTAAAATTGGTATATATTTTAATGTTTTATTATGCCTCGCACATATAAAGTCTTTATACATTCTTCACACTAACATATTTTTCAAAGTGGGCACTCTATAGCCTTGTAAAGAATGTCATCAACTACAAAATGTCAGTTGTCGTATTTTTGAGGATGTCTGTAATTAAATTTAACCTTGCAATGCCCAAAGCTCAATCATTGACCAATTTATCAGAATTATTTATACTTAAAGAAAGTCTATAATCATACTAATATAGCGCAATTGTTATATCTGCATCTCAAAATAACAAAAAATTAACTGATATGTCTCCTCGTGTGAATGTTCCCGAAGGCATCTATGTCTGCATAAGTTGGTTGTATGTTGCTGTCTCCATAACATTTAGTGCTTATGTGTTGTGGATTTGCACACCGTACATGGACAATGGCTCATTTTGGCCGAATTTTCACAAACTTGATACAATCCGGCTGCTTGGGGCAATTTTGAATAACCAATATTTACTCACAAATACATCAACAGCAAATATTGATTTACTCACCCCATCGTCGTCAATTTGGCGACTCAATAGCATTGGAGTTAATCCTGTCTATCCCCGCATGCTCCAATATGAATATATGACAACACTAAGTAGTGCCATACAAGGTTTGCGTAATTTAGCACCAGAAGTTGTAGCGTATATGCAAACACCTTACTGCTGGGTTGATCTAGAAAGAAGGTGGGTTCTAGCTCACACAAAAAAGCGATTAAAGAGATGTGAAAAAAATGACAAAGTGAATGGTGCAGTCTACCTCGAAACAGTCCTGCGTAATATTGACGTACCATCATGGCTAGCAATAGATGGCCAAGATTTTTATCTCAAAATTGCAAATAATATATTTCCAGTATCTGAAAGAGAGGTTTGGCTGTCGAGTATTTTGCAGTCATCACTATTGCCATTAGCAGACGAAATTCGATATTGGCAACTTTACAATATATCTCATTTTACTTTACAATATACCAATCGTGTACAAATTGGCCTTGATGAATATGTTGCAATTCAAAATGTTTTTGGCTCTTCTTATTATTTACATATTAAATCTATTCCAGCAATGAACCGCGGTGCATCTTGGACTTCTGTTGCTATGTATCAGGGTTTAAAAAAGGACTTTGCAGCAGTTTCTTCAAACTTTAGTTTAATATTGGAATCTAGTAGCTCCAGCAACATAAGTATTGCTTCCCTTGTTGAAAAATACAGCATTGGCACTCCTTTAAATCGCTTAAGTCAACTATTACATGATAGCATTGGTCCATTAGGAAATATTGATCTCCGATGGATTCCTGTGCCACAGGACCTTCTCCAGGCTGTAAAAGACTTTAACGCTAATATTTTCAATCGTCTTCATTCAGACACCAACTTTTATACAGCATTCAGCTCTATTGATGATATTGTATTATTGAATGTGCCATATAAGTGGCAACATAATGAATTACGCTTTTTAACTGGGAATCCAATGTGTACAAATGGTGCACCAATGCCTGTTGTCCAAAGTGCTTTTGGGTTTGATCATGCATGTGGTACTCAAATTACTGCCTCGATCAATTTTAATCCTTTTAGCACTTTGTTTTCGCTTCACATGATAAACCGCTCAATAGAGCACATCTGCCCTCAAGTGCCTACACAATTGGAGCTATGTCACCAAGTACTTCCTGGTGCACTCAGTGCTTACGACATGATGTTTCAAGATAAATTGTCGTCACCAATTATTTCGTTAAGTGCATTAAACCTTTCAAAAGTTCAAGCTGTTCTAAATGGCTCAGCCCTTATTCTTGACACTATTCAACTAATTGGTGAAATGTACGATTTTTTTGGCTGGCTCAACATTTATGAATGGGCAATGAACATGCGTGAAGCAGTAAGTTTGGAGGGAGATATTACAACATTAAACTTACTTTCGTATGGCTACGTTCCTGTAGCTCATCCTACAACAAGTACGACAATCAATTCGGATTTTGGGCTATATTTATGGTATGTGTCTGTACTTGTGACAGCAACTTTAACTTTTGTTGCAATTTTGTTATTTTTATTATGGCTTGATAGCCGCCCAGAGTTAGAGCTTGGGGTATTTAACCGTGTTGCGTCATCGGCTTGGATGAGTCGTTCTTTACTTTTTGCAAGGAGCATGACGGCAATGGTTTGTTTGTCCACTGTTCCTATTGAGCCAGCCAAACTTAATGTTCATGTGACGCACCTCTCCCAACTACCTAGGAGTATTTTTGATTCAGCACTATTATCTAGTGATGCTGCGTGGTTCTCTTATATTGGACATGAAGTTCTCTATCCATTTACCCAAAAGCACACAGCTAGTGCAGCCACCTTTGGGTTCCTCTTAGCTTTAATTACTACAACATTGCTGGACTTTGCCCAGCCTGTTAATGTATATGGTGAGGTTAAGAGAGATTGCTATTCTGTAAATATGGATTGGCAGCTTTACTGTACAAGTGTTAAAGTCGATATTGGTAGCTATTATCGGCTGGTCACTTTAGCACTTATACAATTTGGTTCAATAATTCTTGGGATTATTTTAGGTATTTATTATGACCGGCGTCGCTCCAATTCTATCACTCCAGTACTTCCAGTAACACCTGATCGTCCTGTCTCCTTGCTATTTCACGCTTCTGTACAAGCTTATCTTAAAAGAATCACAAGCCCGAATGAAATTTATGATAATATTGTAGTAGCCGCAATGATGGGACTTTTTCCATATAAAAGAAATGGTTGTTTTTACATATTTGACGTTGGTCGATGGCTATCATATTCCTCCGACACAATGATGCGAGAATCTACACAGTTGTTTACTACAACCGGTGTCACCTGGTCCGAATCGCCAACGACATCGAGCCTTCCAAAACTTAAACCTTCAAAAATGTCAAGGATAAAGATGATTTGGCTGTGTGTGGGATTTAGCTACCTTGTAGTAACATTGTCCAGCAACATTGCCTATTTCAATGTCGTCGTGTATGACTTGGCGAACGATTATGGTTGGGCCGGTTATAATGCAACTGGTATGCAAGCTTTTCTTGCAAATACTTATAACAAATACTTACTTTTTGTACCTTCTACTCAAGTGTTAACACCCCTGCCACTTGATGAGAATACTATCGGAGACTGGACTCAATTGTACAATGATTCCACTGCTACGGTTACCTGGAGTGAAGGAAGTGCTAGGCGGCAGCTTTATGGTCAAACCAACCAATTATCACAAGTCATTACTGATTTAAGAAATATGAACCCATGCAATCTACCATGGGTGTCAACTCAATATTGCTGGTTAGATTTCAATCAAACATGGGCCATGGCCGCCACTGCAGCTAGACAATCTAGATGCGATCATCACATGTACATGAACGGCGCTGTGTACCTCGAAAGTAGTCTTCGCAACATGAATGATTGGGTTGCGTTTGAGTCGTGTTGGGGTCACTCATTTGACGTTGGATTTGTACAACATATTCAATCATCACTAGATGGACAAATATGGCTACGTGATGTGCGTACAAACACCAATTCGATTGAAGAAGAAGTTGCATTCTGGCACCGTCACCAAATCACAACTTATGTATTGCAATGGCAAAATTACAAGACACTCGGTATGACTGACATGATTCGAATACAAAGTGCATTAGGACTTAGCTACCCGTTGTTGTTGAGCCAAATGGGTGGTGCTTTCCATGTCAAGCAACAAACTTCATACAAACTGTACTGGAGTTTAGCAAGTGATTTATGGGCCATTGGTACAAATGAGACGGCGGTGAGTGGATTGAGTTTGGTATCATCAAGTCCACTATTTGCATTCATGAACGAGACTCGTTTGGGTTTGTTACTTGAGAACTCGACGATGGTGTCACCATTGAATAATGGGTTTGTCATATTTGAAGAGACTGTGGGTCCATTTGGTGCTGTTGATAGCTACTATGTAAACTGTCCTGCGAGTTTATTACAGTATTACTCGATGGCCATGGGTATATTGACTTCTCTCAACCTGAACAATGCATCTGCTCAACGAGCTTTCTTTGACTTATCTTTTCCAGGCGAAGTGAGACAACTACCTACAGCACTGAACTCGGCGAGTAAGGACCTACAGTTTAATGGTGGAAATATTCTTTGTGGTACTGACGTTCCATCTCGAATTGGACACCATGGATTATATCTCGGTTTTAATTCACTTAGTATGTGTCATGCAGTGTTTACGGAAGTAATTACTCGAAGTGCGTCAACACAAGTTTTAGCCTTTGTCGCTATGATGGCGAGTACTATGCCAAGTCCAAATACAGCAGATCTTAAAGCCATTTGTGGGTTAGACGTATTCCAGCTTGACAATTGTATAGAAAATCACGAAGCAATATTAAACTATCTCTTCACTTACTTCTTACCATTTCTTAGCAATGTTTCAGAAGCTACTGTTGCAAGAGCAATGGCTGAAGTTGAAGCATTGAACGTTGTTATGATTCAATATGTAATTGAACCCCAAACAAATATCAGCAAGCAATATGAGATCGTGCTACTTGATACCAATGATCTACCATGGCTATTTTATGGCTGGTGCATGCTCTTTGATTGGGTCGTTGGAGCTCGTGAAGTGATTACTTTCGTTGGCGACATTGGCAATATTACAGTGATATCTGCCCAAGCCAAACGATTAGCATGGATCCAGATGAAAATGCCATTCCTAAAAGTTTTTCTTTCCTATGTATGTACTGTGTCCAATACGTCACTGTTACTGTTACGATTGTCAGTATTTGCATTATTCTATCAACAATACGTCATCGTGGCCACATTGAGCCATTAAATTTGTTCTGTATTAATCGTGTTGTTGGACTTGTTTGGGTTGGGCGTCCACTGATATTCCTTCGTTCCCTCACTGCAATTTGGTTATTAAATACATCTCCATTAGCGCTGGTCATTGTTGGTGAAGTAACTTGTTTAACTTCTCCTCCGTTAGAATGGTATAAAACCATTCTTGCTTCTTCTGAATTGACGTGGTTTGTTTACGTTCTCAATGATTTTGGAAGTTGCATCACCGACGAGTATACATATTCGTACTCATATCCTAGTTCCAATTGGACTTTGGTGCTAGCAACATTGTGGACATTTCTTCGTCCTCAAAAATACTCTGCATCAATCCAACGCAAGTGCTCTGCAGTAGATGTTGATTTTGCATTATATTGTACAAGTGGGATGATTAACCTTGGAGGCAACATTCGCATCATTGATTCAATGGGATTGGTAGTGTGTTGTGTCATAATTTGCTACTTATATCAACGGCTACGTTATCCTAAAATGCCGCATGAATTTTCACCGCCACTACTCTTAAACGCACAAGGCTACCATCTTTTAAGTTTTGCTGATTGGAAATACCGTGGAAAATATTACATTGATAAGACAACTGCAATTATGGCTGGTATTCTCTCATTTAAATACGATGAACAACTCTTCATCTTGGATATCAAAACTTGGCGATTTTTATCAATTGAAACAAGACTTCTCTCTCTACCACCAGTGGACACTGCTCATGAAAAATTTCAGCACACCATTCCACTTCATATATAAATCACAGTCTGGCCAATTTCAAGACACCAATCGACTTTACATATAAATCACAATTTGGTCAATTTCAGCATATCAAACCACTTCATGTATGAATCACAATTTGGTAAATTTCAGCACACCATTCCACTTTATATATAATTCACAATTGGTTCGACACTTATTACTGTAGATACTTAATTTATTTAATGATTCTAATAACTCAAAGATACCTGATATCCTTACTCAATGATTAATCATTGACAAAATATCTGATTTCCTTAGTATATGATCAATCACTGACAAGATATTTGATAGTCTTAGTATATTAAGAAGATACCTGATAATTATAGATCATTTTTCATTGTCCGACGTCAAATTCGTTTCAAAATGCCTTTTCGGAATGTTACATTTTTGAGGTTTAGGGGTTAAGATTGGTGGTCAAAAGTGCAAAGTGGGATATGCGAGCTTTTGAGTTCTTTTGTACGACCTGTGGAGTCACAGGCGAGGAAAACTTCTCCAAGAATGATTTTGGAGAAAGTGTTTGCAATATCTGTGGTACCCAAAATCACCAACAAAGTCGCATTGAAGTACTTGATGAAGATGATGTATTTGGTCAAGGTTTAAACATTTCTATTCGTCGACGAAACATTCGTCGTGGCAGAAAACTACGAGTTGTAGCTGAAAAGGAGAAAAAACCTCTTGTTACTCTTGAAAATTGCTTGCATGTGACCCAAACAATATTGAGTATGCAAGCAGAAGCTTTAGCAGAGCTCATACATGATCAAGAATTACCAAATATTGTTCGCGAGCTTTGGTTTCATTTCCTTGAATGTTGGAATGTAAAAGGAGCTCGTCCATTGCTCAACTGTTTTATTTCGATGGTCATTGCTAAAGAAAAACCAGCGTAAGTGATTATATTTCCGACAAATATACTAAATATTGTTGTAGTGACGCATTGCAAGCTGATGGCTATGAAGCGCAATGGAATCTTCGTATTACAGAAGCCGAATTTGAAGATTCTCAACTCTCAAAGTTTTCCTTACAGAGTCACATTGCAATATTGTATTTAGCCTGCCGACTTCGGCACAATGGAATTGTTATTGGTGATCTTATATCATTTATTGTCCATGGACAAATCCCATACGGAAGTGTCTTGTCATTACTTCCAGAAGAAATGCAGATATCCATGGCTCCAATCGCAGTCAGCTACTTCAATACTAACTTATATCAAGCAAGAATTACGACCACCGCTATTTCCACAGAAGTCAACTACTTACATTATCATCTTGATTTAAAATTACCACCTTTAAATTGGTCGCTGGCACTGACAAACTTTACTAAAGCATTAAATTTACCAAAGCAGGTTCAAACAAATTACCATCGCCTATGTTTGGTCCTTGCACCAGACGAGTATCCTGCTCTCGAAGGCAACGATAAAAGACTTCTATTGCTTCCTTCAGAATTAGATTTTGTAGCACGACTGGCCATGTCGATTAAGTTATGTCCATCTTGGCATCTTTGGACGTACAATTCGAATGAAAATTATCAAGGAATGCGCCTGACACTTAACCCTTATGATCGAAAACCAGTTCTTAAAAGAAAACACTTGAATGCTTTTGTGGATGTAGTGGATAATAATCGTCATGGTCGATTTCTTCATGTAAGTATGCCAGCCGCATTCGATGGCCACATTGAACACCTCCAAGAATTGGCGTCTACAGACAATACTGCTGATACAATAGCCTCAAATCCTGTTACTGCATTTGCACCACAGCATTCATCCGTTGGAGCACCAATTGACCCAGGAATGAAAAATGGACAACTCACAATGCCCAGCGATATCAAAGCTACACACTTTTATCCTTTTTACCAAAACGTTGATATGAGAATGACAAATTTACATGGAGCCATGGAAAATTTGATCGATCTAATTGCCGAGTACATGGATATGTCCAGATTTACTGTTCTTGAGTCGATTTGCCGCTTGGAGAAAGTTGTTTTGCCTCACCTTAGAGTGATGTACGAAACAAAGCAATATTCATAGTTAAATAAGCTCAATAGCAAACTTAGTATAAGTAACTAAATAGCCTCATCATTATGAACTTGATTAGCATAATCAAACCAAAAATTGGGATGGGAAATAGTTACTTTGTTCACCAAGCACATTTTCTTGGTTTGTGACCCTTTCATGACTGCCTCTAAATGCATTCCACAAGCGACACCATACAAACTTTCCTTGGCAGTATTTGCAATGGCTGTGGCCAAGTCTACCCCAACGTGTTTCTGAAGCTGAACAATAAGCTGTTGATGCTCCCAGTGTTTATAAGGGCACCCGTGATATTGACCTGGACGAGGTGCAGATCTATTTTGTATTGCAGAACAGTTCATTGGCGCATAATCTTTACGACTTCCAACCAAACCATAGTTATGACGAATGTTATAAGCATATTTCTTTTCAAACACTATAGCTGGTGTTATAGCACAAAATGTTGTTTTCCAAAATGCGTAATTTTCATCAAAAGTAAAGCCAAGTCCTTTTAAAAACAATCGAAGTTGATTTCGTCCATCATATTTAAGATGTTTATCTCTCTTGAGATGATCATAAAGTGACTTCATGCATAGTGGCATCTGAACCTCGTCCAATTCTTTTGCAGTAGTTCTTCGTTTCAATGGTTGCTGATTATTTAATTGACTAAATGATTCCTTATACATGACCAAGACTTGTTTCTGAAGAGAATTAAACCGAGATAGCTCCAAGAACTCGACAGCAGATATTTGTGTTTGAAATTGACGTTCTAATTGACGCCGATAATGAAACATTAAAAGAGTAATCATAGCAGAAGATAATGGGGGAATATGGCACATTCCATGATATAAAACTACTTCTCTCTGACGTACCAGCATTGGCACATGCTGAAATGGTACAAGATAAACGTCATTTTTTAATTCATACTCGACACCAAAATCCATCAATAATGATTTTACAAAAAGCAAACGTGTGGTTAAAGTTTCTGTGCTTGTAAATATACGAGTATATAAACGATGTTGAAATACAATTATTTCTTGATCAATCCACCACTCAGCAATACCAGAATTCATCGTTTCCCATCGTTCGATCGCAGCAATTATCAATCGTAGACCATAAAAACCATAGATACTATCCATTTCTTCTAGTTGATCACTATTGTACTCATTCACATGTAGTAGAAGATCTAAACGAGCCATTGTCAATGCTTCCAATTTGTCCAAAGTGATCATCTCTGATGGAGCAGCAGCATACATCAAGTCACTCATCCGGAAATGAATGAATTATCCGGTATACTCTTGATGAGATAATTGTGTACAATATTGTCTCTACTATTTACAAATGAGATATTCTATCAAGTATCAGTAAAACATGAATATAATCATTAAGGATTAGGAGAACTAGAAAGCAAACATAAAGATTTGTATTTCTCTACTCACTGTAGATAATGTCAAGTTTTTCTTGATAAAGTTGTGGGCATAGGCCACGTGCACAGTGATGATCAGGCTTTTGGTGTTCAAGGAGCTCGAGCATATCCCACATGAGACCATATTGTAAGTTCTTAAACCATTGGAGCTTCTTAGCAGAAGAAACATCATTAGGTTGGCGGCTCCATAATTCGGCTACATCCGAGAGCATTGCTTCGATGGCTTGTCTTTCCAAAATGGAAAGTCTTACAAGTTGAATCTTCTCTAGCCTTGATGGCTCTAAATGTCGAAGTTGATTGTAGTCCATGCGAACTAAATGGTAGAGCTCGAAATATCGAATAAGCTGGATAGCTGTCAATGATCGATCGTCGGCAGGTTGAAAAGAGGAGACACGAAGAAGTGCAGCTTGATTTGCAGCAAATCGCCCATGCAAAACTGCGGCTACATCCTCTTCCGTGGGCTCAAAGCTGTCTCGGCAGACCACTGAAGGTACCAATTCAACCACAACATTTTCAGAAGCTTCTTGGCTGCCTTGATTGTCGACCAACGATACAAATTCAGCCACATTTTCTTGGTTGTCTTGATAGTTCACCAAAGGTTCAAATTCAGCCACATTTTCATTAGCTTCTTGGTTGTCTTGATTGTCCGCAAAATCAACCACCACATTTTCATTAGCTTCTTGGCTGACTTGATTGTCCACCAAAGGTACAAATACATCAGCCACCACATTTTCAGTAATTTCTTCATTATCTTCTTGGTTATCTTGATTGTCCACCAAAGATATCAAATGAGCCATGTCATTTTCAGTAACTTCTTGGTAAACCACCAAAGGCATCAATGGAGCTAGAGTCTCATGAGTAGGCTTTAAAGCGGTACTTGCGACGAACGGTACATGTTTGCATCGTGATTGCTTGGTTCGTTTCGACGGCTTTCGAGGCACTTGTTGTTGTAAGAGACTAACACCGTCGGTGCAGAGGCGAAGACCAAAGAGCAGGTTGATCAAGATCATTGAAAAAAGAATAATGCGTTGGTAGACTGGACTATAGTTGGCTTGTCAATTCTTCTGTTAAGAAATTGACAGCGCAAACTTCCTTGGTATTATTTAAAAGTTGGACCATCATCATGTTTTTACTGACACTTTACTTGTAATTTTTCAGCGTATAAATCTTCACTATTATCACGTGATAGTAACCTGATGTGAATGAACTATCAAATATGGGAACATGGTATTATTGGATCATTTGCATAGATATTCACCACCCCATTTTAAATTACTGCATCAGATGCAATGGTATGGCTTTCACCATTGCAGTGATGAAATAATGGTTCTGACCACAGCTTGCGTTTTGATAAATAAGGTACTGATCAGAAATCCTTGAGATATTCTTTTAAGACATTATTGATTTTTTTAACTATACACTAAGAGCTTTTTACTTATGATTCAATCGAGAAAACACTTGTGGAATTATTGGAGCTAAAATCAAAGAGAGTCTGGAGTTGAAGTCGAAAGCATATCAACAAGAACATGACTTACTTCGATTTTCATTTATGTCAACGAGTAACTTGAAGCCTCTAGAAATGCAAGTGATATTAAATCCAAATGCTAAAGCAATGGGAGAATCTTTAATTTTCATTGCCACGACAATTATTTAAAATGTGCAACTTAAGAAGTTTATTTAAGTATTGTTGTAGTAGTTGTGTGGAGATGATCATTGAAATTTCAATAAGGAGATCAAAATTGTTAGTCATTATGACTTGCTCTATTTATCAAATACATGATCTAAAAGCTAAGCAGCTCCATGTCCTGCTTGACCAAGGCCTATGCATTTGTCATGTAATATTACTAAAAATATTATACCGAGAACATAACTCATTTGTCGAGCCCCTTGCACTGCATCATCATCTCCAAGTCCTTCCATGACAGTAGCAAATGTATGCCAATACTGAGCACTTTGTGGTTTAGCATTAATTCTACTTTTTCCTAAGTTGTAAATTTGAGCAAATACTACCTCTCGTTAAGAATCAAATGTGCAAGTGAATAGTCACGCCCACGAGTAGCCCTAAAACAATATAAGCTGGAAAATAGTAACAAATGTATATACGCATCAATCAACAACATATCGTAAAGTTCATGCTCCACCTTCGAACCACCAAGAAGCTATTACATATCAGTATTCCATTTTTCATGTATTGTACGTGAATTTGGGAACGTATTTGCAGGAAAAGGTTTGCTGCTTCTTGATATTGTTGCTAGAGAAAATAGCTCAGCAAAATATGATCCAGTGACAACTTACCTCATTGTATGCCTTGATAGCATCAAACGTATTTTGTAGCAGCTCTTTGTACCCTATTTGATAATTTGGTACGTTTGCACAAAGTTATCATACCAGAAACAGGATAGCTAAAAAAGATAATGTCTTTCTGTAGCAAAGTAGCTACTTGTGAAGTATTCCAGTTTTCATCACCCAAGCCTACGAATTGATTAAACAGTATAGATTTTATTTCTTTGACAATACCAATAGATCCAAAGTCAAAAGATAAACTGATTTGACTGAGAACGGTCTATTTGACATTAGAATCTTTACATGAATTTATTGTACATAAGCATGAATAGCAGCTAGTGGTGTTAGAGCAACTTCTTTTGATGACAAAACAACTTGCCATTGCTTTTGAAGTTCTGCAAGAACCCAAGGGGCATCAAAACCAGCAAGTACAAGACGCCAATAGATTTGTGTAGCATCAATTAATACTTTGGCAGAAATTGTCTACCACTCATTCAATTTTTTAAGTTGCTTAAAACTCTTTACCTTATCACCTTGGAAGATTTCATTTCGTAGCAATTTTTCAACTCGATTGAATCGACCAGTTTCAATGAGGTACAATGCGTGATGTGCATGAATATGAGTGCGAAGCACCTCAAAAGTTTCCCATGAATCCTATTGTTGATATTGAGATAGGCAAATAGCAAAGTTCTTTATACCGTGCTACGTAAGAGGATACTAGCACCATCTTGATGTTTACCTTGTACTTCATTCACATGAAGCAAGGCATGTACTACAAAGGCATTAATTTAAATGATAAAAAGTATAGAATATATGCGTACAAGCACCAGCATCTTCTTCATTCATAGCCATGGCTCGATCAGCTAGAGTATGAGCAGCTCCATGATCGCCATTTTCAGTCACACCATAAGCTTGTAGCGAAAGAAGGTGGCTGTAGCCTGGTTGTGAAGCACTCCAAAGTGGTAAGACTCTTGAGACTGCGTTTAGTTTATTGGTTTTGTCACTAGCTTGGGTTAAGTTGTAGTATATCATAGCAAGAATACCCCAAAATATCATAGAGCTCAATGGCACATTTAAGAGCAAGCATATCCGAGTAATCTTGACGCAGAATAGCTTCATATATCGTGGCAGCCGTACGAAACTTTCCTGTGACCATACATTCAAGTGCTTTCACATGCCATTTCTCTAGTGTACTTGATTCAACTAGGTAAAATAAATCCAAATAACATTTTCAATCAAAATACCTCTACTTAAGATATCTTTGGCAATGTTTAATTTGCTTAACGATGCAATACTATCTTCATGCAATTGTGGAGAAAGATATTGACTAGTTCCAACAAGAACATGGCCCATGAGAAAGTCAGGATCATCTCGTAAAATATTTTGCAAGGAATATTTTGGATGCATTGTCATTGAAACAAAGCCTAGCAATGCCAAATGATACTCACTTGATCCAAAGGCCATTGGAGACTCTTCTACAGTCTCATCTCCACTAAAAAGACGATCAAAGAACGATACATATCGAACTCTTCTTTGCATAGGAAGAACATGACGAATTGATCGACTAAGCATAATGGCCTAGAAAGTTCACCAATATCACAATATTTTATCCAATCATCAACTAGCATGTCAATTATTTTATCCAATCAAAATGTTAATTTTACGCAATTTTATCCAATCAGAAATTGCATGTCAAATGTGCAAAGTGGGAAAAAACTATAAGTCAAATTTTGACATTTTTGATTTATGACATTTACAACGTAAAATTGTTTGAAAAAAGTTACTTTCATGTACCTATTTAATTGATTATCGATTAGAAATGGATAAGAAAGCAATTGATGGTGCATAGCATTGCGCCTTCATCCAATTTTGCGTTGAGTTTTGAAAATCTTTGAAGTCGATGACTAGTCATGGGTACTAAATATGTATGCGTCTTTGGCTTCTTTGATGGTACAACACTTGATATCTTGATATTTCCATTAAAATAGTTATATTAGCTATATCTTCTATCACACTACATTCTACGTCAATAAAAAAGGTGCTTGCTAAGTCAATTGAATGTTTGACCATGCATGCAACGCAGGATCTACTACAAGTTGGGTGTTTATACCTGTAAAATCATCGAGCATTTGATCCCATGATGGATTTGTTGGGTATTGTTGAATTGGGTCATAATTTGTAGCTTGATTATTCGGCATTGGTTGTCGATAAGTCATGTTTGTTGGGGTGTTCATTAAAACAGCATCCAATGCTGAAGATGGTGTATTGGCATGATCTTCAAAGATACTGTCAGGAAGACGTGTGCCACCCGAACGCATTGACAATGGTGTTAATGATGTGGTGCGTCGTTTATAATCATAAACATTCGGTGCATTATAAGTTGGCTGCAATGGTGGCATAGCTTCACGATATCGTACACCATTGTTGTTGTTGTTATTGCCATCATGTTTGTCAAGTTGTTGACGAAAGCTTGAGCCTTGGGCAGGTGGTTTACCATACATTGGAGGACCATTGAGAAACATACTATCATTTGATTGATTGTCACTTGAATCATTTGTCTTGATAAATGGTGTATCCCATGGTGAATTGTTGCCCATGTTTGGGTGTTGTGGTGGCATCATATTTGGTGCTGGTGTTGGTTCAGGCATTGTTGGTCGAGAAGGTTTAACATTTTCTTCATTACCATTTGAATTGTTGTTGGACCAAGAAAGAAGTTGATCAAACATGCCTTCGCGAAGCTTCTGCATTGCTTGTTTTTTCTTCTTTGGTTCAGTTGTATCCAAACCATCTACTTGTTGTCCAACAGACATGGCAAATTTAAGGAAATTAGAAACCCAAAATTGAATCACAGCCAAACGAAGATCATGTAATTCCAAGAATCCATCCTGTCGTGCATTATCTTTTCGTTGTAGCATCACAACTTCTTGTCGAAAAGCAGATTCCGCAGCTGAAAACTCAATTTGTCGTGCTTGATGGGATTCCGTGTCAAAACAAATACGAAATCCATTGTTTGAAGTCTTTGGTACACGATACGTTCGTTTACCCAAAGCATTTTTTTGAAATTTCTTTGACAATCGCATTGGTGAACAATTAAGAAGCTTTGCAAGTACAAGTCGTACAGGTGTACCATTAGCAAGTGGAAATGTGCCATGATCAAATTCATCAACAATCATCGTGACAAATTTTTCTTCTTGTTTTGTCCATTTTCCACTACGTTGTGTAGGTTTCGATGTCATATCGACTTGTACAACCGCAACTTTGGCAACATTTCCTTGACAATATGGACAAGTTAACATTGGCCAAACACCAACACATCTTGAATGAAATGTATGGCCACATTCAGGTACATATAAAATTGGATCTGGGTATTTGCAAACATCACAAGTTGGTTGAGAAGATGTCGATGTATTGGTAGTTGTTGTATTTGGTGCTGGTACAGCATCCAAATAGCTACTTGGTGGTGAAGTTGGTGCTTTACGTTTATGGTTGTTGTGCATTTGCATCGGTTGATATGGTGTCGGCTCTGGCAATTGCTGTTGCTGTTGTTGCTGGTGGTGTTGATGCATTTGCATCTGAAAAGACGCATTGTAAGACGGATTTAAATCCAACATGCCATGATGGCTGTAGTGGTAGGGCTCGTGGCCGCTTGGATCATGGGACATCCCTGCTATACGGTGGACAACGACGATCGAGGGGAAAATCACCAACTGGGCATTGAACCGCAGTTGGGGTAGCCAGCTGGGCGAAATTCAAGCATTTGGATGGTACCCCATTACTACTGAAATTACCAATTCAGTTTCATCTTAATCTTTGTATACAAGAGAAAAGGACGATGCCACGTCATAATATGAGTTTATGTATTTAAAAGATTACTGTGTGTGATTCGAAGTGGACGGGCGCTTTTGTATACTAAATGGGTGTTAAGTCGTAGAGAAGCACGAAGCATCAGATACGATTTATATAGAGAATGAAAACAATTTAAAGCAGAAAGCATGATGGGAATGTAAGAACGTTTGGTTGACACTCGCAATCAACGCAGCTGAGAGATCGGACGTGGTGTGCCAATGATCCAAGAGGGAATGATCAGATGGATTGAGCATTTCTCTTCGTACAGCATAAATAGGGAAAGAGTGGCAGAGAAAACATGGCATGTGCTTTATCCACTTCAATTTCTTTTTGTTGAACCAAGTCCAGCTGCCACTTCATTTGAGTGGGGACTGACTGTAGCAGTCGTTTGATTTTTGTGGATTTCAATGTGGGAAGTTGTTTCTGTGATGAAGAGCAAAGAACGATTTTGATATGGTTGGTACTACAATGTGGTGGCAATTGTGAGAAAAGAAGATGGAAGAGATAAATGAAAAGATAGTACTTGGATGTTTTTGAAGTAGAGGGTAGTAAGTTTGCAAACATGTCAAGTGTGAGCAATTAGAAGAATAGAAAGATGGTTGGAGTAGCTCGAGATTATTTGGCGAGCCAAGCCAATGAACCGAGACATGCTTGAATTCAAGTTTTTAATGGGACGTTGGTGGTCACAAGCTTCAAATTTTAACGAAGGAGACAAGTTTTGACATGTAGACACTCGAAAAGTGAAGTCCTCGACACCAAATGGGTCAATGGTTGAGCCACCCATCAGTGAAAAATCCACTTAATTGCCGGCATAAATATTATGGAAACGATCATGCATAGCACGATTTGAAGCTTCAACTATGCAAAATTAAACATACCCATTTTTTATTTTTATATCGTCCATTTGTAAAATCATATTTAAGTTGGAAAAATTCATCAAGTACCCTGCATACACCACGAAATATAACACCTCTTATCTTCAAATAAGCACTGTCTTGTCATTTCTTGACATTCAGTTAAACTTCCTCTATTTCGCATACAGTATAAATTAGTTTTGTGATCACAATGAGTTGTGATCATGTAACATTCAAATTCAGCCCCACATATCCACATAACAAGGACAATACTTGATTAATGTGGCCATGCATACATGAGGATAAACTTATAAACACACAAAGAATATGCTTTACTCTCACGTTAACATGGGCTTTGTCCATGTTAACATAAGAAGAAAAGATGGAGATATTTGATCCATATACCTTCATTTGGGTTCTTTTGCTTTGATTACCATGAGCAAGGGACACCCGGGGGGACCTCCCATTCGTAGAAAACGATCAAGGGGTGGGGGCACCATTTAAAATCAGCGGTGGACATGGCTTGCACTTGAGGAAATTCCTTGTTGAAGAAAGATGGCTCCAGAACCAATTACGTGTAAAGCTGCTGTGTGCTGGGGAGCCAAGCAAGACTTTGTGATTGAAGATGTGA
Source organism: Thraustotheca clavata (assembly GCA_002081575.1). Classification (NCBI taxonomy): domain Eukaryota; phylum Oomycota; class Saprolegniomycetes; order Saprolegniales; family Achlyaceae; genus Thraustotheca; species Thraustotheca clavata. The sequence continues at coordinate 4,966 of JNBS01001916.1, read as the reverse complement.
TTGTTGGTGTGCCTGCTGCTGGTGAAGTCCGTATTAAGATCACTGCCACTGGTGTTTGCCACACGGATGAATACACTCGTTCCGGCGCAGATCCTGAAGGTATTTTCCCATGCATCATGGGCCACGAAGGCGCTGGTATCGTTGAAAGCGTTGGTGAAGGTGTCACAACATTGCAAGTTGGAGATCATGTCATCCCTTGCTATACCCCTCAATGCCGCAATTGCAAATTCTGGTACGATTCTTCATGCAATCTATTCTTATTGGATTTTTTGTAGCAAATCGAATAAAACCAATTTGTGCTCGGTCATTCGTTCTACGCAAGGTCGAGGATTAATGCCAAATGGAACTTCTCGTTTTACCTGCAAACGCAATGGAGAGGTAATTGAAACCATCCTTAGAATACTCGAAGTTTGTTTTCATAGACTATCTACCATTTCATGGGCACTTCTACCTTCTCCGAGTACACTGTTCTTCCTGAAATTTCCGTAGCAAAGATTGAAAAGACTGCTCCACTTGATAAAGTATGTTTGCTTGGCTGTGGTATCACCACTGGTTACGGTGCTGCTCTAAATACGATGCAAGTTGAAAAAGACTCGACTGTGGCTGTGTTTGGCATGGGTGCAGTCGGTCTTGCTGTCATCATGGGCTGCAAAGCTGCTGGTGCTCGTCGTATCATTGCAGTCGACATCAATTCAAAGAAATTTGACATTGCCAAACAATTTGGAGCCACCGAATGCGTCAACCCTCGTGACTACAAGGAACCAATTCAACAAGTACTCACAGACTTGACAGTTGAAGATGGATTCGGAGGCTTGGACTACACATTCGAGTGCATTGGGCTTGCTGAAACCATGCGAGCTGCTTTGGAATGCTGCCACAAAGGCTGGGGTCAAAGCTGTATCATCGGAGTGGCTGCTTCTGGAGTAGAGATTGCCACTCGTCCTTTTCAACTCGTCACAGGCCGACGCTGGGCTGGTTCTGCTTTTGGTGGATTCAAGTCTCGCGATGGTGTGCCTGCACTTGTAGACAAGTACCTCAAGCATGAGCTCAAGGTTGATGAATTCATCACTCACCACTTTTCTCTCAATGAAATCAACGAAGCGTTCCATGCCATGCACAACGGTGACTGCATCCGCGCTATCATTCATTTTTGAGTAATTGATAAAATAGCATGACTCGATAGTGTTTCTTGTACAATCTTTTCATCATGCATGATAGAAACCTATATGGAATTCATTGTCACAATTAGTCAATGAAAGTCGAATGTATGTAACTTACAGTATTATGAGTTCGAATGAAGGACGTATCGTGTTCGATAGAATATATCAGAGCATACAGAGCATATTTCATAATATGAAATAGAACTAAGTTAGTTTTTAGAGAACGTGACGTGCCCACGTTGACTTTATTAATTTAATGACTGCAATAAAGTCATGATTCGAATAATCAATCCCAACTCATCCTCAAATGCAAAAACACACAACCACACCTTTCCATCTTCTACGCTTTTGGCGCTTCAACCTTTACTTCTTCTTCTCCTGCTTGTGCTGGGCGGCCCATTTTCGATGGTGAAATATCTTCATTGTCAATGTCATCTTCATTTGCTTCTCGTTTTCGTTTTTGTTCTCCAGCATCAGCAGCAGTTTGTTCTTCTACTTTCGTTTCCCCCTTCACTGGGTCAAGGACATGACAAGAATCATCCACTTGATCTGGATCCTCTTCGAGCATGCTCACACAAGTCTCCAACGCTTGGTGCATCTGATCTTCCAAGATCAACGCAGCAGCTTCATCCATCGTCGTGATATCTGCAGCAGTAATCGTTTCGTTCAATTCAACTTCCATCTTCTTCGTTCACTTGTGTCCGACTCGGCAAATTCAAAAATGACAAACTTTCGACAGCACTAAGCTCGTATATGAACGTATACTTTATTCAAGTTATTTTCAAAAGATCGCGCACAATTTTGGCGCCAACTTTTGTAACTGCCATTTTTTATACTCCTACCCCCTCCACTGTATATTCATTTGAGTTAAAGTATACTAGTGTAAAAGATACAGTAGGGGGTGGTACTCTATATTTAAAAATGAGGGTTAGGGCTATTATTTTCGAATTTGCTACTCCATACTCACATCAATCGGTCCCTTGTCGACAAGAAGAGGAAGTCCATAGCAAACAGCAGCAAGGCCATTGAGCGATCGAAGCTTGCACTCGCTTCTTGATCGTTGCAATGCTGATGCCAACGTCATATCTTCTTCAAACCAGTTTTGCAACAGCTTTAAACTCAATCGATCAATGTCACGATCAGTTACATCCCATAACATCCCAAGAACAGCTCGACTTTTAGCCGCAAGATAACTTAAAAGCATGCCTTCAGGAAGATAAATGCCCTCTTGTTTTAACTTGGCACTGCTGCAACCAAGGAGAAGACATACACTGGCATGATCATACCCTGCGACAATGTCACGATGAACAAATTCTTCACCAGAACCGTGCCCCGAGTATAAAAAGACGTCACTTTCTTTGACATAGCTGGTCATAAGACTTCCAGCTTCAGTTGTAGGACCTTTGGATCCTTCCCATTGCCAAGCTCGACTTGCTTTGTCAAGGAAAGGAGACATGACACTCTCTGTGTGAATAAGATCTCCAGACGGATTGATCATGTAGCGGACTCTTTGCCTTGATACAGCTGAAGATTTGTCGTTTGCAATGACAGAAAATATGTTGGGCATTCGACTCACTGCGAGAGCTTTACAAACCATAAGGCCTTCCCATGGAAAAGCGTGAGCCTTTTCATCGCAAATGAGAATTGTTGGACCGTGAGCCACAGGTTCAGAGTGCACAGGAAACTTGACAGAAGAGAGGTTACAAGCAGGAAGGATTGAACGGATTCCAGCGATGGCAATGTCCCGAGGAAGCAAATGCTGATGCAATGCCCATAATAAAGAATACAATAGCTCTTGTTGCAAAAGGTTCACACCACATTGACTAATAATTGATTCATAAGCTTGTAAAACCCCACGCGGAAGCTGCGACGGACGACCAACAAAAAGACTTAGAAGGTATCCAAGTTTGGCCTACGCAACATGTGAAGAAGAAATATACATTAATTGAACCTGAGCCTTTTCAAGAAGAAGTTGAAGCTGCGCGTCAAGATGATTCCGTTGATTCCACCATTGTTTTTTTTGCGTTGAAGACCAAGTCTGAGCTTCATCAGCAGTGTGACCCGATAATGTTTCACTGTAAAGAAATTAGTTCCTTCCACCATTGATGGTACGTACTTGGAGGCTGTAATAATTTTATTAAGTCCATTGAGATAGGACTCCATGGGAAATTGTGTTCGTGGTAAGGCGACAGTGATGGGCGCTGTACCATTTTTCTATATACTTTGAAGTGCTATATACTCAAGAGGATTTTACCTGTATCCGATGAATCACAAGCTCCTTGGACGTCGTTAGTGAAATAAACACAATGTTCCAATCAGGTGGAATTCCTGAACTTGTAAAATGGCTCTGAAATGTATCGCTGGCCCATTGAAAGTATTCTGGTGGTGTTGCTGGTGAATTGCGAGCATTTGACAATTCAGAGCCTTGATCAAGACGAACACCCACAGCCTGAGTCAATGTCATGTTCCAGTGTAGTTTTTTCTGCATTTCCAAGTCAGTATGTTTCACAGTCTCAATCAAGGCCAGAGTTAAATCACGACAAACTCGATAGAGTAGATGGGGTCGAGAGTGCATATTAACAACGTGAAACCATGATTCTCTCAAAGCTTGAACACTTTGTGATAACAACTCAAGCTTTTTCGCGTCACTATGAATCAAAGCACAATGATAAACACCTAAACCAACTCCATGAAGGCATTGACTATTCTCAACCACTGAAGTACTTAACTTGATTGATTTTTGAAATGCTGTAATTGCTTCCACTGGAAATTCAGAATTCTTATCATGATAATAGGCTCGGCATGCATTTTCAGCCAGTTTTCGATAACTTCTTGCCACAACTCGAATTAGACGTTTGTGTTGTTGATAATAAGGTATGATGCGGTGCTTGGAGAGTTTATATGCTTTTTGTGCAGGACCATAATGTGACTGAACGTGTAAAATATCTCCCTCAAGCAAATTTTCATAGCATGCTTGTGCCATCCATGCTTCTTCTTGTACTTCATTTGGTGAAATCGGTACTAAACGTTCAAGTGCAGATTGAGCAAAAGGCACATTGTTCTTGTGCATTTCAACTCGAGCACCAAGAAGAGCTATTCTCCTTGCTGCAACGATATGATAATTTAAACCAAGTGCGAGTGTTTGGGCCCTCCGAATGTAAACTATTGACCTACAAATACCATTATGAGCCACAATTAACTTTAATCTTTTTACTTTGAAGGTAAGCCAAGCTTAGCATACACATCACCTAGTCGACCAAGGCAGCTTAAAGTGTCATGTAATAAGGACCATGCAGAAAATTCAATTGATTGAAAGTACATCTTTTTTTGTTCGACGTCAGCACCAGTAACAACTGTATCAGCCCCAAGATAGTATACATGTTGGAAACAAGTTTTTAAACAAGTTTTCAGTTCGACAATGGCTTCCTCATAAAACCCGTTTGCACAATAAGCTCGAGCTAACTGCAATTGCAGTTTACGCCCTTGATCATATTTGACCAGTTTTTCTTCAACCTTTTCCAATTCATTTTGAGATGACTTTAAAGTATCAATGGCTGAATCAACCTCACCACTTGTGATAAGTTTATCAGCTTTGGCTAAATTCAAGCTCCAACGATTTTTTGAAAAACGACGCAATTGATGCTACGAGAAGAGTAAGTTGCATATTTGAGTTCGGAGGTCTTACGTGAAAAGTAGTCCAACCCAAAAGTTGACAAGCATCTTGAAGGGCGTCAATGTAGAGAGGATCGATTCCGTTCTTAACCTTTTCTGGACTGTTGGCAACGATAGCAGCTATAGCCTTTTCC
>JNBS01001915.1:9850-29545 GCA_002081575.1 Thraustotheca clavata | reverse complement strand
TATTTAAAACCGATTGAAACTAGAGTGAAGTCTTTCTAACAAGATATTTTCATTTAGTTATGTTTATACATTCATCAAGTATTCAATCGCATGAGAAGTATACGTCGAGTGTTTACGAACGTAGTCGCACACTTGTAGTGTTGGTTGGTTTGAAAGTGGATTGCCTTCTATTTCCTTCACATCTTTGATTGGAATTAATCTCAGCAGACAATGCCGACGACGACATTTTCCATCACTCATTTTTTCAACCACAAACCTAATGCATTATTAGTCAAAGCGGGCATAAGGAAGGTATTTACAATGCAGTATGATCTCCTACGAGTAAACCACTTGGTGGAGGATGCAGTGCATCGTCTAAAAATGTCTTGATGACTATTACAATGCGATTTTTTTCAACATATCGCTTCATGCCACTGAGCATTAGCATATATGGTTTGTCTTGTCCGAAAGCACAAATGTCTGAAAAATATACACCATCGTCACCAAATCGGTTTAGAATCTACAAGGCAAATGTCATTGAAAGTTTGAGTGATCAATTTCTTACATTAATATTGGCATTCGGCATATCAAGTTTGTCATTCGGATTGCAAAAAATTGACCAAAACCTTTCAGCACTTTCAACGTAACTTTTGTCGGATATTCCAACAATTTTAACATCGATCCCAATACAATCTGGTGATGAAGTTGTATCGAGATCTATTGCATGATACCCATCAGGAGCATTTGAGAGACCCTTGGTAGCAAGAGTATTTTCCACTTGAGCATACGTAGCATCCAATATTGTATGAAACATACTTTCTCGTGCATCAAGGTCTCGTGGCATGGTTCGCAATAGTCGATCTGTAGTAATATCCATATTGTTAAAACTCTATAAGAAAAAATCATTTCAACCTCAAAAGGTGATGTTATACCTTGAGTTGTGGTCGTTTTGCTAAAATTTGCTGCAATGAATTTGCAATACGAATTTGTTCCTCTAATGCACGCTTCAGTCGTTTGTTTTCTAGAGTTGCTTCATGTGCACTAGCTCGGAGTGACTGGGCCATGGTTTCCCATTGTGAAGGCTCACGAGGTGCTTTTCCTTCATTTAAAGCTTTCAACTTTGACTCTAAAATTTCCACTTGTTGTCGCAAAGTATTTCGTTCAGATTTTTGTCTTTGACGATAGCGATGCTGGCGACTATATGGTCCATACAAAGCTGGATTGATATCGGGACTATCTTCAGGGTTTAAAAGACCGTTTGTAAGTGACGGTAAATCAAGTAAGAAATCATCAGCATTTTCAATTTCTTTTAAGAATGCACTCGTAAACGAAATGTCATGGATGGAGCTCATCTTAGAATGAATAGTTGTTTAGATATCAATAGTTGGATTAAGCAACACCATTACTTAAGTTGGCCTCGGAAATATCACGCAGTAAACAAAGACACTTCCATATCCAGTATAGTACAAAATTTAGCGTATCGGACTGTAATTTTATAAACAATTATGGCACACTCAGCTTGATCTAATCACACCGTATAATCATAACGTCATGGAGCCAATTGCTTAAGCGCAATTAACGTGTACATCCCACTTACACATTATATTATCCATAGTAAATTTGAGATGTAGACACGCAGTAGGATGTTTGCGATGGATTTTTTAAGACATAAACTATCCAATTCCTTCGCGTAGGAAAATGATCAAGAGTAAATTTAAAATTTGATTGTAAAAGCTACAGTTGTGATGTCCACGTCAACATAACAATATTTTACATTTTGTCATTAAAAACCAGATTCTCCAAATCATAGACAATCCTTTGATATGTTATATATAAAATTATGAAGGATATTTACAATTTAATTTTTCAAATATTTGATTTTTGAAATTCACGATCTCGTGCTTCAAGAGTTTCTTCAATAGTTGTCATTATACGCTTGGATTCAAGTAAAGTAAAATCGCATATCCAATGTTGGCTCGTATTAGCTAGTGGATTAAGAGGTGGTGCTTCACTAGGAATTTTGCCAATGACACATAACCTCCGCCAAGTTTCTTTATCGTTTATTCGTTCAAGCACCAACCTAAAACATGTTAGAGCTAGAAAATTTGTCTTCATACGTACGTCATTGCATGATCTCCAACATAGAGCTCTGGGGGTGCTGGATAGTAAGGATCTTCTAAAATTGTGCGCATAACAAATACAACGCGATCCTTTTCAACATATCTTTTCATCGCAGCTAATCGACGAATGTATGGGATATCGCCTGGAAGCATTTCAAATTGCTCGAGATAAATACCATCAGGGCCAAACGTTTCAAGCATCTAAGCAGAAAAAAATTAGACTCTAATGACCTAGATCACGACATACTCGAACTTTGATCGGATGAGTTTCTGCATCATTCCAATGCGACCAAAAACTTTTTGCTGCTACCATAAAATTGCATGGAAGTATTTTGACTGCTTGGATTTCAATTGAAATACATTCGTTTGCATTCACTCCAACATTGAACGATTTATGACCATTTACACAATCAAATAGACCACGCTCGAGCAAAATTGTTTCGGCACGTTCGTAAGCATCATCAACAATAGCATGAAAACATTCATGACGTGCAAAGCGATCGCTAGGCATTCGTCGCAATTTCCAATTGACCATATCTCCAGACTGAAAAACCTATTTTTTATGAGTATCCAAGTAATAACCAAATTATACTTCGTGTATGACATTGTCTTCTAAAACTTGTTTCAACGTGGTTGCAATTTTAATTTGTTCCTCAATAGCTTCTTTCAGTCGAGTATTCTCTTTCGATGCTTTCTGTCGAAATAACTTTTGCATACGGGCTTTCTTTTCCCAGTAAGAGCTTTGTTTGGTTTCCATTCCACGAATATGTTTAAGGACATCCAAATGTTCAGATAATTCATGGACTTGTTGGTGTAATTGGCGAAGTTCTTGTCTTTGGCGCTCTCGATATCTTTGTTGTGCTGTTGTGGCTCGTAATTTTGGACGTCCATCATTGACGTCTTCAAGGAAATCATCAAGGAAGTTGATTTCGTTGTTATCTGTCATAGTCATAGCAAATTGTATTTTCACACAATAGCATCATCGAGACAAACTGAGACATGCTATGAACACGTTAATCCAGGAATTGCATCACATAATTCCGGCTTTTAGTCTTAATTGTGTCAGAAAACGATTAGATAATCTAATTGTGTAATCATTTCATGGATAAACAAATCCTTATTTCTATTAAATATAAAAAATATCAATGCAATTAATTCCGTGATTACCACGTGGTACGAAGAAACGATCGATTTGAAGAACTTGTCTTGTGTACACGATGTAGTGAAATCCATCGCTTTTATGTTCTTAAGTGGATTTAATTTGAATGAATGTCCAAGCTTTGATAACTCTAAGAATCTATGCATGATGCTAACATATGATCGTATATAATTCCTCTTAAAATTAATATATGCCATAAGATTACGGTATCCTCCTTAAGTGTTGTCATTCATTTTGACATGATCATTGAGAAATTTCAAAAATATACTTTAAAAGTATCAAAATTTTGAATAATTTAAACTTTAAGTTTAAAAGTGTAATTTCATACACACAACAAACTTGGTTGTGCGACTTAATCGTGTGTACGATTGAATTATTTATTGGATTAAAATCTAAAAACTCGATTATGTAATTTGCATTTCGCTGGTATGGGATCTGCATTGTCATAACATCTTTCTTTACCAACAAAACTAAAGCAATTGATAAATAATTGCAAACAACTCTTTATCGAGGTACAATTAAAGATTTGTTTTCAATAAAATGTAATGACAAAATTAACTAAGTATGAAAAAACTAATCAAGCAACTTTTCAAGAGCTTCAAAAGTTCTTTTGACCTCACGAAGGGTAAAATCACATATCAATTGACGAGGATTTGATGCCAATGGTCCTTCAGGTGGAGGCTCGATAGGCAACTCTCCAGTCATACAAACTCGTCGACAAGCCATAGTATCACTCACATGTTCAATTATAAGCCTAGTAATTGTTTTCAATTCATAAAATATACCATATAAAGCTTACACAAGAGCATCATTACCAATATAAAGTCCTGGTTGTGGAGGATATCGTTCATCATCAAGAATAGTTCGAAAGACATAGACACTTCTCTCAGCTTCAACGTAGCGTTTAAGAGCACCAAGACGACGAAGATATGGCATTGAATCACCAAGCGATTCAACTTGTTCCATGTAAACTCCATCATTACCAAAATACTCTAGAACCTATGCTCACCCAATTTAGTAGCTACAATCAAATTTATCCATTTACCTTTACTTGAATTGTTCCTTGAAGTAAATGATTTGTTGTATCATTCCAAAGAGACCAAAATCGCAATCCAGCACTTAAAAAGTGTTCTGGAATAGTTTTTACAGCTTTTACATTGATACTCATCACATCATTATTACTCGTAACATCGAGGCTTCTCATTCCATCAGGAGCATCATGTACTCCTGAATGCATCAACATTGTATCAACTCTTTCATAACAATCATCCATAATCGCATGAAAACATTCTTCTCGAAGTCTACGTTCCCTAGGAAGTCTTCTTAACTTCCAGTCAACCATATCCATTGTAGGAAATGCCTACATATCAATCATTTCAATCAAACAAGAAACATTGCAATTACAGCAAGTTTTGGTCGTTTAACAAGCAATTGATTGAGTGCTCGGGCCACTTTAAGCTGTTCTTCAATTGCTCGTTTAAGTCGAATGTTCTCTAGCACTGCTTTCTTGCTTCCAAGGATTTGAATACGTGCTTTCTTCTCCCAGAATGAACTATGGTTTGCCTCAAGTCCTCGTATATTCTGTAGCACATTCAAATGCGAACTAAGCAGCTCGACTTGCTCCTGTAGGTACTGTAGTTCTCGCTTCTGACGCTTACGAAAGCGTTGTTGTGGTGTCTCGAAGGTACAGTCTTCAGCAGGGAAGAGCTCGAGAAGCGGCTCTGCGTCAAGAGACCACACGTCGTCTTCTTCCATGCAATTCTTATCAATGTCCCACTCATAAAGCATTTGATTATTATGTAAATATTTCTTCTAGCTGGTTAAACGTATCGGTGGTCTCATGCAAGATATAATCACAAATAGAGTGTTTGGACCTTGAAATTAATGGACTTCCTGGAGGTGGAGCTATGGGCAATTGACCACTGACTCGTAGTCTTCTCAAGCATTGATTTTCACTCACACGTTCAATCATAATCCTAAAAATTTAACCATGAAAATGAAAATGATCAAGAAGAATACGTGACGATATCATTGCCAATATATAATCCTTCGGGTGGAGGATTAAGAGGATCTTCCACAATCGTTCGTGCTGTAAATGTAACTCGATCTTCTTCGACAAATCGCTTCATAACACAAAGTCGAAATAGATAAGGAATTGAACCACGAAGTAATTCAATTTGCTTGATATATGCCATATCATCATTTATTTGTTCCAAGACCTAAAGAACAAGTTGAAATACGATGAAAGAGACAATGAGTTTACTCGAGAATGAAATAAACATTGGAGAGATGGATGATTTGGTTCCGACCAAATAGACCAAAAACGAGCTGCTGCAGTATTGAAATCTGTTGGCATCATATTCACTGCTTGAATATCAATTTCTATTGCATCTTCAGCAGCATTTGTCTTGACATGAAAGTGTTTATGTCCATCAGGCGCATCAAAAAGACCTTGTTGTAATAACATTGTATCTGCTCGTTCATATGCATCGGTCATAATAGCATTAAACATGGCATGTCGACCTTCAGGATCCTTCGGAAGACGTCGTAATCTCCAATCTACGGATTCAATTGTAGGAAAACTCTATTTGCAATGAGAATTGAATAAAAAAGTAGAGTTTTACCGCAAGCTTTGGACGTTTGACAAGCAATTGATCTAAAGCTTCAGCAACTTTAATTTGTTCTTCCAAAGCTCGTTTTAATCGCATATTTTCCAATGTTGCTTTTTGACAACCAAGTTTTTGTTGTCTTGCTTTTTTTTCCCAATATGAACTTTGACTTGCTTCCATTCCACGTATATTCTTTAAGATATCAAGATGAGCAGCCATTTGTGCTACTTGTTCATGAAGATAATCCAATTCTTCTTTTTGTTTTCGACGATATCGTTGTTGTGCTGTCACTTTAGTTTCAGGTGTTGATTCTTCATCTGTAGTCTTTCCAGCATCATTTAAACACTTTCCTTCCAAAAGATCAAGTAAATATGATGTTTCCGCTTTTGTAGGTTCATTCCATTCCTCCATTATCATTGCTCCATTTGCTTCATTCATGTCGATTCGTCCACTGCCGATCCCTTTTCTAGATTGTCCCACTGATACACTCCTCTCTATAACTTGTTCCTCTATCTTTTATCCTTCTCCATGCATTAAAGCATTGTCTTCATCTACATACATGATTCTTCTTCTTAAGATATCTTAAACTATAAGAGTAAGAAATGTAATCAAAAAGGCAATCTATCAAAAGTGCACTTGAGAATATAGTTGCATTTTAAGAGACTTTTCTGAGAATAAAGTACTCAATTGAGACGATTTTGATATTTTTGATAGGAATTGAGTCGAAATGTTCCGATTGCGCGTCGGTCATAATGTGATTGCGCTAGGTGATGATTCAGTAGAAACATGACTTTAAATGTTATTGAAAGATTTTTTCGAGTGAATTAAATGTTTGAGTGACTTCGTGTAGAATAAAGTTGCAAATGAGATGTTGAGAGTTGGCTGTTAATGGACTTCCTGCTGGAGGTGCAATAGGCAATTCACCACGAAATGATAAGCGTCGAATACATTGGTTTTCGTTTAAATGTTCAATAACAAATCTACCATAAAAAATATGAGATGATAAATATGACAGTATGTGGCAGTACGTGACAGTATCATTGCCAACGTAAAGTCCTTCAGGAGTTGGAAATTTTGGATCATTGAGAATTGTACGTAAAGTAAATACAATGCGATCTTCTTCGACAAATCGCTTCATTATACATAGACGATACAAATATGGTAAAGTTTCTCGCATTGTTTCGTATTGTTCAGAATAAATTAGATCATCTCCATATTGTTCAAGCACCTATTATAATCATTAGATTTATAACATTTGGAATAATTGATGTACTCTTGACCGAAAGAGATTTTGTAGTGCTTTGTGTGATGGATCACTCCAAAGGGACCACATATGCATAGCAGCAGTGACAAAATTGGTTTCTAAAATATGAACAGCTTGGACATCAATTTCAATTGCATCCTCAGTATCATTTGTAGTAACTCGATAAACTTTATGTCCATGTGGAGCATCAAAAAGACCTCGTTGCAAAAGCATAGTGTCAACGCGTTCGTAAACATCAGCCATAATAGCACGAAAGCTTGCTTCACGCCCAGCAGAATCCATCGGTAATTGTCGAGCTTTCCATGCCACCATGTCCAAAGTTGGGAAGGCCTATTCATTCATGATAATCTGTAATTAGTACGCAGATCTTACTGCAAGTTTAGGTCTTTTTACAAGGAGTTGGTCAAGAGTTTGAGCAATTTGAAGCTGTTCTTCCAAAGCTCTTTTTAATCGTGCATTCTCCAACGATGCTTTTTGACAGCCTAATTTTTGTGCTCTTGCCTTCTTTTCCCAATATGAGCTTTGATCTGTCTCCATACCACGAATACTTTTCAATACATCTAAATGTGCAGTCATTTGAGAAACTTGTTTGTGTAAATAATCAAGTTCTTCTCTTTGTCGTTTGCGATATCGTTGTTGCGCTGTCGTTTTCCTGCCTTCTGAGCTACTATCATCATCACTGCCCTTACCCACAGCTGGAGTGTCTTCTCCACTCATATTTGCATCGACAGAAGCTGGTTTAGTAGGTTGTTGAAGCAAATCAAGCAAGAATGCTGTGTCCGTGCCGCCCCATTCGTTGTCCATCCCAAATGTCGTTTGGTAATGAAAATTACTCTAGTTGTTTCAATGTTAATTCCCAAAAGTGTCTTAATTGCTTAGTTTTTATGCTAAGAGTTTTTCTAATGCTGTACACGTCCTTGTGACTTCATGAAGGATAAAGTCGCAGATTAGATTTTGTGGATTTTCTTCTAGAGGGTTCTGAGGTGGTGGTTCAAATGGTAATTCACCACTTAAACTTATTCGGCGTATTGTCACCAGTTCACTTTTGCGTTCAAAGACAATGCTACAATTGTCCCATTATTATCCATTTGATTCATTTGATTATGTTCTTACGTAGCTGCATCGTTGCCAATGTACAATCCTCGTGGTGCAGGATAAAGTTCATCTTCGAGAATAGTTCTCATACCAATAACCACACGAGATTTTTCAATATATCGCTTCATACCACATAAACGACGTAAATATGGTTTAGTGCCTCGAAAGGTATCGAATTGCTCCATATACACAGTGTCTTGTCCAAATTTCTCCAACATCTACAAGCAAGTATTAATTTTGTTAACGCATATTCACAAACATTGGATTCAAATATGCCTGGAATATGCTGTCCATTAGTGTCTTTCCAAACATCCCAAAATATGGATGAAGCAGCTAAAAAGTTGATCGGAAGTTCATGAACGTATTGAATATCGATCGAAATTGAACCACCACAATGACTGGGAAAAACTTTAAAAGTTCGATGACCATGTAGTGCATTTAATAAACCTCGTTGAAGCAATGTTGTATCAACATGATCGTAGGCATCAGCCATAATTGCTAAAAAGCACTCTTCTCGAGCTGTAGCATCAGCTGGAAGACGTCTTAATCTCCAATTTGCCATATCTATTGATGGGAAACTCTATTGACTATATAAGCCCTAATATCAGCAAAATATATACCGCTAATCTCGGACGTTTACTGAGTAATTGAGTGAGCATTTGCGCAAGTTGGAGCTGGTCTTCTATTGCTCTTTTAAGCCGAGCATTTTCTCTTGAAGCTTTTTCAGATGCAAGCTTTTGAGCTCGAGCTACCGATTTCCAATGAGGTGTTGATTGTGTTTCCCAAGCATGATTTTCCTTTAATGCTGAAAGATGAGCAGACATTTGAGTCACTTGTTCATGGAGATATTCGAGTTCACGCTTTTGTCGCTTTCGATAGCGTTGTTGAGCAGTAGAATGTGCTTTTTTTTCATCATTAGGATTTGGTGCTGGTGGCATTTCTAAGAGATCAAGAAATTCATTTACATCTGCAATACCATCGTCATTCATCGTCAATGATAATTTCCAAGTGCTCTTTGTTCAAGTAAACATCCAACGATGGATGAATGTAGCATCTACTCACTATAAAGACACTGATAGACACTTTATTCTCGATCAGACTTGTGTTTGGTTGTTTTGAAATACATAGCTCAATGATTTCTATCTGATTAAATGAAATGAGACTCTAATGCTTCTGAAATAGGTCGAACTAATTTCAATACAGCATCACAAATGCTTAGGTCTTGTTGTAAAATGGGATGTTCTTGAGGTGGTGGAGCAGGAAGATGTCCTTCAACACAAACACGCCGACAAGTTCGATTGATTCCCAACGGTTCGATCACCATACTACAATACGTTAAACACTTAAATAATGGTAATCAATGTACCTTGCTGTGTGATTTCCTATCAGCATTCCTGAAGGTACAGGATTTTTTTCATCTTCCAGTACTGATTTCATCACAAAAACAATTTTATCTTCGAGATCATATCGTTTGACAGCATACAATAAACACAAGCAAGGTACACCAGGTTCTAAGCTTGTTGTAATACGTATATATGTTGCATTAAAACCAAACGATTCAAGCACCTAGAACACTATAAGACAATATTCAAATATAACAATATCATACTTCAAAATGGGCATGTGAAGATAATTGTGTTAGTGATCCAGTCAAACCCGCCCACATCACAGCACTGATATCTCGAAAGTCTCTTTGTATTTCTCGAATACTTTTCACTGTGATTTTAATTGATTCATTTTCTTCAGCTACGTTAATAGATCGATGATCTGGTCTTATTTCAAGCACTCCAGTTCTCACAAAAAGTGATTCCAGATTAACAAATGCATCATTAACCATTGCATTAAACGCTTCAAACCTCTTTGTTGGTTCTGTAGGAAGCTTTCGTAGCTTCCAGTCAAGTAAATCCATTGTTGGCATTGTCTACAAGTGGTTTAGAGCCAAAATTTCCATCGTCAACCTACTGCTAATCGAGGTTTTTTAATTAACAGCTTTTCAAGGGCTCCTACAATCTGCAATTGCTCTTCTAATGCTCTTTTAAGCCGTGTATTCTCAAGCACAGCCATTTCAGTTGACATTTTTTGATTTCTTGCTACTTTTTCCCAGTAGTTGGTACTGCTTTCATCCTGCAAGCTCTTAACACTCGAAAGAGCAGTCAATCTTGCAGTCAATTGAGCTGATTGCTCTCGTAATCGCACGAGTTCTTCCTTTTGTTTCTTGTGGTAGTATGATTTCGGTGGGTTGAGAATACTTTCTACGATGGCAGCATCAAGCACGTCCTCGCTGGCCATCTGAGACAACGAAAATGGATGAAACATCATGATATTAATTAAGCAAGTAGATGCTCAATCTCATCAAAGACAGGACGTATCATCTTGAGAATGGCATCAGTCACGTGTACATTTGAGTGTTGAATTGGATTGTTTTGTGGGATTTCACTTGGTAATTTTCCTTCGACACATAGACGACGACATGTTTGATTTGAACCTGTACATTCGACAATGATGCTATTAAGAGCTTAAATGAGAAGAATTAAGAAAGAATTACCCTGCTGTGTGATTTCCGATGAGCCATTCAGGCTGGGAAGGATTACTTTCGTCTTCGAGAATGGATCGGAGTAGGAAAATTACACGATCTTCGAGAATATAGCGTTTAATAGCGTAGAGAATGCACATACAAGGCTGAGACTCAAAGCTGCTGATTAATCGAACGTATATGCTATGAGGACCAAAGTTGCCAAGCACCTATGTTGTTAAAAATGAAGAATTTAAAAAGATAATTGTTACTTCGGAACGAATATGTGGAATTCTGCTCATGTAATTTCCATGCCAAGAGTTCCAAATGTGATGGCTACAATCAAGATAATCTTTGTTCAAATTGACAACACTTTGAACAGATACAAGAATGGAATTGCCGCTTTCATGGACATCTAACGTGCGATATCCTGCTTGTTTTTCAAGAATTTTTGATCGAACAAGAAATGTTTCCAAATCTTTGTACGTATTGTCTAGAATTGCATGAAATGCATGCTCACGTTGAATAGGATCTTGAGGTAATCGACGTAATTTCCAATCTGTAATATCTATTCCAGGCAACATCTAAAGAAAAAACATTAATGGCAAAAAGATGAAATACTTACTGCTAAACGAGGTCTTTTTACAAGGACTTTTTCCAATGCATTTGCAAGATGAAGTTGATCTTCAAGCATTCGTTTAAGTCGTACATTTTCTAATGTAGCACGATTTGAAGCTTGCTTTTGATTTCGTGCTGCTTGTTCCCAATATCCACTTGAGGGTTTGAGTTCACTCAAATTTTCAAGTTCTGTACTGAGTTCAATGACTTGTTGTCGTAAATAGTCTAGTTCCATTCTTTGTTTCTTTTGGTAATGTGGATGTGCGTCTGTAGATTCCAAGATGCTATCGACAATAGCAGCATCAATTGCATTTTCCTTTACGTCCATTTTCACTCTGAACATACGATAAGATGATATGATTGATTACTTCATCACATAGCTTGCTTGATACATTTATACTCGACAACATAAACTTGGCTACTTGTACAATTGGCTTATATACTATGACGAGCTATTTAATCTTGTTTTTGGGTATGATATCATCAATACTAGATAGCGATGGATATGAAGAAAAATAGATACATATGCAAGCAAGTGGTTTATGGTTTGAAAGTTCATATTTCAAATGCAAATGTTTGATTTATTTTATGTGCTTTGTACATGGGCAGCACGGGTATCGATGGCTCCATTAGCAAGGAGAATTGAGACTAATTCTTCATCGCCATTTTCAACAGCAATTTGAAGAGGTGTTCTACGACCCTAACTATCATGTCGAATACAAGATAATAAATTCATGTACCCTAGTAGCCCAATTAACATTTGCTCCATTTGAAATAAGCAACAAGACTATTTCTTTATGACCATTCCAAGTAGCACAATGGAGAGGTGTTGAACTAATCTACAAAAATAATGAAGAATTCAAAGTAGAAAGTAGAAATGGTAGTACGAAAGTTACTTGATCGAGATTTGCCCTGTGAGAGATCAGCAATTGTACGATTTCTTTATGACCATAGGAAGCAGCTTCATGAAGAGGTGATCGTCCATTCTAATGTGTGTTTTGAATCGTATTTATGATTTGTTTTGGATGAAATACCTCATCTTTGTAGTTTGGATCAGCTCGATGCTTTAATAGATCTATTACTTCGTCTACATTTCCTTCTCTTGCAGCGACTAAAAGTTGTTCCCCTGACGCTTTGTTTCCCATTGCACAGCGTCTTTGTTTACGTCAGTGTTACTACAATGGGATAGTACTACTATGACAAAGTCATATTTTAAGGATGATAACTTTGATAAGAACGACAAGGTTACTTGAATAAGCGAGAAAACTTTATAGGCAGAACACGCGAGCAAAGAGCATTTAAGTGTTAATTATATGGGCAAAGTTATTGTTGAAATAGGTTATGACCCCCAAAAATTTTCAATTTCATCAAATGCAGGGCGAGCTATATTGAGAATGGCATCGGTAACACGTAGATTTAGGCGATGAATTGGATTGCTTTGTGGGACTTCACTTGGTAATTTTGCTTCTACGCACAATCGACGGCAGGATTGATTTGGTCCAGTACTCTCAACAATGACGCTATTTGGTGGGTGAGATGTACCACTAAAGAAGAAATTACGTTGCTATTTGATTGCCTACTAGACAATTGGGCTCAAATGGATTGCATTCGTCTTCGAGAATGGATTTTAATACGAAAATGACACGATTTTCTAGGACAAAGCGTTTGATTGCATATAGAATACATACACAAGGTTGAGAATCCATCGTACTCATTAGTCGAATGTATAAGCCATGAGGACCAAAGTTGCCAAGTACCTATTAAATGTAAGAAAATGAAATGAAATAGAGCTTTACTTCAGAGCGCATGTGAGGTACTTTACTCAGGTAATTTCCATGCCAAGTATTCCAAACACGATGACTACATTCCAAGTAGTCTTTATTCACATGAGCAATGCTTTGTATTGATACAAGAATTGAATTATCTTCTTCTTTGATGTCCAGCTTATGATATCCTGCTGGTTTTTCACAGATTTTTGTCCGAAGTAAGAATGCTTCCAAATCATAATACGCATGATCCAATATAGCATTGAATGCTTCCTCACGTTGCGTTGGTTCTTGTGGTAATCGTCGTAATTTACAATCTGTAATATCAATTCCTGGCAACATCTAGTATCAAAGCCTCATTCAATCGTACAATCAATGTATATCTTACAGCTAAACGTGGTCGCTTTATTAACACCTTTTCCAATGCTCCAACAAGTCGTATCTGGTCTTCAAGTACTCTTTTAAGTCGTGCATTTTCTAATGTAGCACGATGCCAAGCTTTCTTTTGATTTCGTGCTGCTTGCTCCCAATATCCATTTGTTGGCGTGGCTTCACTAAGTCTTGCAAGTTCTGCCGATAATTCTCTCACATGCTTTCGTAGGTATTCAAGTTCTATTCGTTGCTTCTTGTGATAGCGCATATTCGCCTCGGAAGACTCGAGAATGCTATCAACAATCGCAGCATCAATTGCTTCTTCGTCCATATTCATCAAAATGCAAATGCCAGACGTTTCCTCTACTTTTATCCAACTGGATAATAATTGTAACTACCTAAATAAGCTAACTATACAATTTGCATTTAATTCAGGTATCTTGATTAGCACAAAAGTATGTATTAAGAATTGATCACCTTAGCTAAGTAAAGTTTCCAATGTGTCGAAAATGGGCTGTAAGATTTTCAATACAACTTCACTCACAGTCGTTTGAATGTTTAAAAGAGGACTTTCTTGTGGGATTTGAGCAGGTAATCTTCCAGCAACAACCATGCGACGATATGATTGATTTATTGCTGTCGATTCAACAATAATACTACATTAAATGAGCATTTTGATTAAAAATGAAGCTGTACCATGCAGTGTGATTTGCAACAAGTAAATTTGGAGCTGCAGGATACATTTCATCTTCAAGAACTGTTTTTAAAACAAATACAACCCGATTTGCTTCTACATATCGTTTGATAGCGTATAAAATGTATATGCAAGGCAAAGTCTTGTTCATATTGGCAACTACACGAAAATATACACCATCAGGGCCAAAATCTTGTAAAAACTAAGTGCAGTATTAGAATCCAAAATGAAATAAAGATAGTACTGCGAAATTTGCTGATGGAATAACAAGTCCATTTTTTTCTTTCCAAATATCCCATAGACGCTGACTTGACGATGCAAAGTCTTCATGAAGATTTGCAACACTTTGAAATGATATGATAATTGATTCATTTTGTTCTGATACATTTAACATTCGATGACCAACTGGTGCTTCTAGTATTTTTGACTGAATAAAAAGTGTTGCCAAGTTATGATATGCATCATCCATGAGTGAATGATAAGCTGCTGCTCTTTGTGTTGGTTCCATTGGTAATCGACGAAGTTTCCAGTCAGCAATGTCCATACTAGGTGGAATCTAACAAACTTATTAAACTCTTGAAAAATTCATTAATAGTACTGCGAGACGTGGGCGTTTAACAAGCAAACGATTCAAAGACGTAGCAAGTTGGAGTTGATCGTTTAGAGCCCGTTTTAGTCGATTGTTTTCTGCAGAAGCTTGTTGCAATGATTTCTTTTGGTTCCGAGCAACTCTTTCCCAGTAATTTTCACTTGTCAAGACTTGGAGATCGTTAAATTCAGTGAGAGCAGCAAGTTCTGTTGTGAGCTGAGCAACTTGTTGTCTTAAATATACAAGTTCATCTTTTTGTCTTTTGCGTACATGTTGATGATTGTCAAGCGGCTCAAGATCGCCAAGCAATAAACCGTCCAAGTAATCCCCAACAAACGCTGAGTTTAGAATTGCATCGTCTTCTGAATAAGTGCTCATTGTTCTTACAATTGACTTGTTAAAGAAATGGCATGTACCTAGAAGATGTAATCAAACCAACCAGAGTTGGATGACATTATTAATCTTGTTTGCTCAAAAGTATTTCTAACGTATCAAAGACAGGTCTAATGATGGACAATGCCACTTCACTAACTTTAAGATTGGTCATCAGAATTGGATTATCTTGTGGAGGTTGAGCTGGAAGCTTCCCTGCCACGCACATACGTCGAATTGATGTATTGGTATCAACCTTTTGGACAACTATACTGTATTGAAATTTAGATCAATGAGAATGAATAGTTTATTGTACCTTGCAGTGTGATTCCCAATGAAAGCACCAGGTGGAGGAGCATGTAATTCATCTTCCAGCACTGTTTTTAGTACAAATACTACACGATCTTCCTGGACATAGCGATTGATGGCGTAAAGCATAAAGATAAATGGAGTGCCATCTTTAAAACAAGCTACCACACGAAAGTATATTCCATCAGAACCAAATTTCTCGACAATCTATACAAAAATGAGAAATTCTTTTAAGATAAACAACATCAAACTTGACTGATGGAAGCTGTGGTATACCAGATTCATTCCAAATAGACCATATATTGTTTCCGCAAGCAATAAAATTTTTATTGATTTCGGCAACACTTCGAACAGAGATTACAATGGCATCATGTACATCCTCGACTGATAATGAACGATGGCCCACAGGAGCATCCAATATCCCAGTTCTTACAAACAACGTTTCAATGTTATTGTAGGCATCATCCATAATGCCATGAAAAGCTTTTGCTCGTTGATCAGGATCAGCAGGTAGACGTCGTAATTTCCAATCTTCCAAATCCATTTGTGGCAATATCTATCGCAATTTTAATCACACCATAGTATAGTAAATGTACAGAGAGCTTTGGACGCTTGACTAGCAATCGGTTTAAAGCTGTAGCTAGCTGAATTTGATCTTCCAAAGCTCGTTTAAGTCTTGAGTTTTCCATAGTTGCTTCCTGTGCTGCCAACTTTTGATTTCGAGCAACTTTTTCCCATGAATTCACACTGTTCTCAACTTCAGTTGCTTTGACAGCTTTAAGTAATTCCAAGTGATTTGTTAGTTCAGTCACATGAACTCGCAAGTACTCAAGCTCATCTTTTTGTCTCTTTCGAATATGAGGATGGTTATTCGAAAGTTGTGGTTGTTCATCTAATAAAAGATTATCCATAAACTCTCCCATAGCTTCTGCATCTAGAACTTCTTCTTCAGACGATGGAAGTAGCGCAAGAAGGCATTCATCCAAGTTGTCAGTCATATCAAAAGTGAACCTGATTCCAATTGGCTAAAATTTCTTTCTTCTAACCAATCATAAATCAAAAATTAACAATGGCACCAATCATTTACATGCATTTTATATGTTATAGGTCAATAAAAACACATCTGACCAATCAAATGCCTTTACGATACAAATAATAAATTCGATGCACCAGTCATATTCATTAATATCACAAAAAAGAACAATCAATACACCAATCAAATCCTTGCATTTAACAAATATACGTGGCAGCCTGACTGCACATTAGACCACTAAGCTCTCAATTGCCTCGAATGTCGGGGATATTTGATGCATGATGAACTCGCAGATGAAATGGCTTGGATTTGAAGAGAGAGGACTGAGCTCTGGAGGCTGAACTGGGAGCTGACCGAGCATACTCATACGTCGTCGGCACCATAATTCATCCACAGCTTCAACGATGATTCTACAAAGGTTGACGAAGATTTAAGATAGAAAGACGTACGCTGCAGAATGATTGCCAATGTAGAGCCCAGGAACAGGTGGATATCGTTCATCTTCGAGGACTGTCTTGAAGACAAGAACGACTCGATTCTTCTCAAAATATCGTTTAACACCCCACAAATATTGCGAATATGGATTCTTTTGAGGCATTAAAGCTCTGTGGGTAAAGTAAAATCCATCATTACCAAAGCGTTCTAGAACCTAAAGGTACAAGTTTAATGGTATCATAAGTGTGGGATTGATTACCTGAAGATGTGCATTTGGTAGATTGATGTGCTCGTTGTTTTGGAAAAGTGCCCAAAAGTTATTACTGCAATTTAAGTAATTGTTTTCAATTTGTTTGACACTTTGGACATCAATTATAATGTTGTCTTCTTTTTCATTTGTTGTAACATCAAGGGATCGATGATTATCACATAAATCATATAATCCCTTGTGAAGGAAAGATGTATCAACATGATCATACGCATCATCAAGCATAGCATGAAAAGTTGTTTGACGTCGAGCATCATCAATAGGTAATTTACGAAGCTTCCAGTCAATTACATCAGCCGTGGGAAATGTCTAGTACAATTATCGTCAGACCTCAATCAATGCAAATATCATACCGCTAAACGAGGACGCTTTACAAGCAATTGATCAAGAGCTTCAGCAAGTTTAATCTGGTCTTCTAGCGCACGTTTAAGCCTTGCATTTTCCAATGTTGCTTTTTGTGAACCAAGTTTTTGTGTTCGTGCCACTTTTTCCCAATGCGAACACTGTTCTGCTTCAAGCGATTTCATGGTTGTCAATACCGACAACTGCGAGCTAAGTTCTTGGACTTGTTCATGTAAATATTTACGTTCATCTTTTTGTCTTTGTCGATAATAATGCTGCGACTTGACTACTTTGACTGGAACAGCTTCATCACTGCTTTGCACTGAGTGTTCAGGTGATGACACATTGGGTTGATCAATCTCTGCATAATCAAGAAGATCAGCAATCTCATTAATAAGCTTGAGATCTTCAGCCGAGGGTAAATCGGCCAGCACTGAGTCGTCCATTGTAAGCATCCGATTTCGTCAAAGGGGCAATGAGCAGAGGTGTGACACATCGAGTTATCCATTTGAGTGGACCACTTCCTCTCCCCCGCGCGGATCTTCCTTGCTGCCTTCCACTCTTGATCATTCTAATAGCAAGCGAATTCTTCTCTAACTTTTTCCTTTCAATCAAGAGATGATGGGATACTTGTCCATGTATTGACGTCTATTTCGTAATCGGGTCAAAAGGTCTTATCTTCTTCCTTTCTATTGCAGTGTTCTTTGTGAGAACATCTCAAGTTGCATGTACAACGAAGAATCTGCACGGATTGTCAGCCTTCCTGCATACAGAACGCCTATCTGCACAAGAAGGAGTATGTCTTTACATATTCATCTTGTACACATTTAATATCAATTAACAGTGATATTAACATTGTTAATATTTATTCTTTGTCTACTCTCCTAAAAGATACTCACTCTTCCTAAAAAATCTGTGCGGTTTGTTTGCATTTTGATTGGTTAAAATGATCAAGATTGTAAGTATACAAATCTTAAGAGAAAACCACTACTCGTTAAAAGTTCCTTTGGTGTGCATTCGCTAAAGGGGACGTCTGGACAATGAGTACCAAGATTGAATCGAATGAGAGACTTATGTGTGCGTGTAGGCTACTTATGCTGTAGTATATTCTCCTTTTCTGGCTCAATGTTCTTGGTAAGCGACATAGAAATCGATTAATGTGAATTGGTATCTTTAGTTATGTATGGGAACTTTGCTTCGACTCGAACCACGATTTCTTCCAAAGGCAAAAACACCAGAATCTTCGTCAAATTCGTGCTTTATTACAGGTATCAAAGATCTGAAATAGACTTATTGATTGGAATCTAGCTGCTCTATATGCGATTTTGTGTGTTGTGTGTGCGATTATGTGGCGTCGTAAACTTGTCATGAATAAAATCAGTACCAAGGATCCATTACCATCAGAATTGTTTGGCACAACCATGTCATATTATGATTGGGATGATTCAGAAGAAGTTGCTCCATTAGTTGCCAAGACCCATTCCAAAAAGAGCCCTTCAATCCAACATTTGTAATAGGTTTATAACTCATTTCTCGATGCTATCATTTATATCTTGTTGCATTTCTTGTGTTAATTTGGCCAAACATACTATTATGATACGAAGCAATCATGATTTCTCATATCAAATTCTTGTTAGTTAAGTTTGCTTTTCGCGCTCATCCATAAACTTGTCGACGGTGGTGCGAATTTCCCTATGCAATTACTTAATCTTTCATTCAGTTGTAAAAAGAAATACTCAATCTGAAGCAATGAATCCATCAAACCATGAATCAATCGTTTTTCAAATGGGACCGATTGAATTGAAGGAGGTTGAGGGTCTTGTAACCATGCAGTAAAAAGCAATAATGGACCTTGCAACTTTAAAAATTGTGCAAGAGCTACATCACGAGCCTTTGCAGTCTTAGGAATGGTCTACACAATATGTTAGAAAGCACTACGAGCATAAATCTACTGTGGCAAATGTGTAGGATGATCTTGGAAAGCTATCAGTATCACGAGTCCTATTGAATAGATAAATGCAAGTTGAAGATATGTGATTAAACCAGCATTCTTCATCACGCAAAAGAGCATAAAGCACAACAATAGCCTTGACATAGACTGTTTGACTTGCTGGATGCTGGTAGTAGCTTAGTATTTGGTCATGTTGAATGCTATGTAC
>JNBS01001914.1:0-18708 GCA_002081575.1 Thraustotheca clavata | reverse complement strand
TCCAATCACATCCTTCTTCTTCTTTTGACTTACCGTAAGCAAAACATCAATCGTCAAGTCCAATGCTGCCAGATCTCTTGCACTCTTGGGCAATAAGTTTTTAATCATTGCATTTGCACTAATCCTTCGATTAGGTGCTCCTGTCGCGCTATTACTTCTCGATATGCCACTCGAAAAAGATGATCGATTCGACGTTCGCCTCAAATCTCCACTCAACGATGCTTTCCTATGTGGAATCATCGAACTATGTGGCGCATTAGCGTCGTCTCCATCTTTATTTGCTTCATTTTCTCCACTCATCGGCGGTACTTGGTCCACAGCTAACCCATTTTTGATCGAACCCACATCTTCGACGGTCTCACTTGGCACCACGGCATTCACAACGCTCTGCTTCATGGACATTTTATGCTGCGAAGGCACAACGGCCATACTCTCCTCTTCCCGCGGCTTCGGCGTGCTCGAGCAGAGCCCCATGGGCCTTTCTTTAGTACTATTTATAATTGGCGCCAAAACTTCATTCTTAAATTAGCTCGGCAGTTGACAAGTCGAATTTGCGCGGGAAAAAAGTCCTTCAAGAAGATCTCAATGGACGTACCAGATGGAGATCAAGGAGTGGATTAAAGAGTGGATTAGAGGAATCAATGGTGGGGGTGACGAAGCTTGAGGTGGCAGCGATGCCGGGAGACCGAGACGTACTCAAGTACGTGCAATTACGATACGACAATGATGAATTGGTGTGCACAACGGATGAAGTAAACGAAGAAGAAAATTTTTTGTTTGATTGCACGCCAACACCACCACCAAGATCCAAAGTATTGTTGCATAGTTGTTGTGCACCATGTAGTGGTGCCATGGTGGAAGAAATGAGGTATTTGATGGACTTGGATATTACGATCTTCTTTTATAACCCAAATATTCACCCAAAAAAGGAATATGAAATTCGAAAAGAAGAAAATATCAAGTACGCGATCAAACATGGGATTCCGTTTGTAGATTGTGATTACGATTCGGAAGCATGGTTTAAACGCATGATTGGATTTGAATTGGAACCTGAACGAGGTATTCGATGCTCGGCATGTTTCGATATGAGAATGGAAGTGACTGCTGCTTATGCTGCGGAACATGGATTTTCGTATTTTACAACAACCAATGCGACTTCACGATGGAAGGATGAACATCAAGTAAATTTGTCAGGAGTTCGAGCTGCGTTGTTGTACAAGGATAAGGGTTGAGATGAGTTTGATGTTTGGTTGGCAATGAAATGATATGTAGGAGTACCTTTGAAGTTTTGGGTGTATAATTGGCGAACGGATGCAATGACAAGACGCAAGTATCAAGTATCTGTGGATGAAAAGTTTTACAAACAAGAATATTGTGGATGTTCCTACTCGCTTCGTGATTCCAACATTTGGCGAGCTCAACAAGGCATTCCCAAGGTCTTATTTCATTCTTATTCTTACTATTGCTAAGTAATTTAAATCAGGTCAAGATTGGTGGCGACACTGCTGGGCTTGGAACACGATACTTTGAAAATGTTGATGCTGATGAAGCTGAAGAATCTCAACAAGTGGTTGATGCATTCTTTAAGGACGCCAATGATCATTTTGGTGATGCTAAACGCCCTCAAAAGTACAAATTAGCACTCCAAAAATCAAGTGCTGTGTTTGCAGACCGACAAAAATCCGCAGATAATGTCGATGCCAACAATTGGTGATCCATTAACGTTTTCTCTATGCTCAAGCATAACATTATATCTGTGCTAAACTAAAGATATTTTTTTTGTCTAGCTACATTCACACAAACGTTTCAAAGATATTGCTCTACTACCATCAATTGATGGTTTATTGAAAAGCTCTTTGCGAAACAAATCAACTCGTCCACGGGCCGAATTCAACAATTGCACACCATCTTTTGTGATGACTTCACCTTGTTCATTCACAAACACAAGTGTTGGGATGAATTTCACTTGAAAATGTTCACTCAAAGCAGCTTTACGTTCACGATGGACGTATGGAAGTGCTTTAAACGTCATTTCACTCCAATATTCATCAAATCCACTCACTTCTTTATCAGACGATACAAAAACAATTTCAACATCGTCATGATCTTCGACAAGATCTTCATAAAACGTTGACAACAATGGTGTAAATGCGCGGCAAGGCGGACACCAATGTGCAGAGAAATAGATACCAACAACTTTCTTGTTTGCTAAAGCATTCTCAGTAGAAACAATGCCTTCTTTCGTTTGAATTTCGGGACCAAGTAGTGATACAAGTGTGGAAGATGCCATTTTGGATAATGAGTCTTCAATGGATTTATCATTTTGCATGTGTTTATTCCAATGTACATTAATGTACAAGTGTATGTATGTTTAAATTTATCTTAATTGAAGTGTATGTACGTCTGTATGTACATTAATGTACTGTGGATAACATCGCAAAACATCGAAATTTTATGACGTTAAAGTAAAATAAACGCATCAGATGGTTGTTAAACAGTCTTAATGATTACGTTTAAAACTTCCGTCTACAAAACACTTGATTGTACTGTTTTTACCCAACATCACAATATTTGTTCGAATATCAAGTTTAAATTTGAAATGCATCTCTCTTTATCAACGCATTTCTAATCTTCATTTTAAATCTCTAAAATGACGTTGTATCATTTTCAACAGATCATATTTCAAAATGAATCAATCTTTTGTTGATTTCTTGTACACCACTCATTCTTGCTTGTTTGTATTCTACACAGTACCTTGATGATTTGTCTACTTTTGTGCTGAGGCTAATACCTTCTGGAGTTGTAAGTATGAAACTAACATCTCCACTTCGAATCTACTTCCTTTACTTGTATGCATTGCAGTGTATGTGTGGCTTTAAAAGTTTATCGTAATGGATAAATTTCACTTGCACGGGATTGTCCAAGTCCATTTGTCTGAACTAACACATTTCCAATTACTGTACTCAACAAGGATGAGACTTTAGTTTCACTGATCCCCAATCACTCTTCCTGGCCACATCATATTTTCCATCTTCACTATTTTATTAGTTGTTCTGACCATCTCATTCAATCTTAAACAACTATTCACTACTTAATTCTCCTGCAAACGTCCTGTGCAACCGCGTGCAACAGCAGTTTACTTGTGGTATTAAACAAACTACTAAATCTAAAGATTGAGCATATCAGCATCTTGTCTTCTTTTGGATGCTCTTACGAAATGAGATGAAGACACAATTGTTGAAGCGCCTATCACACTCTACAAAGAGATTCTGCTCGGTTAGGGATTGTATGCAATTGCACGTGTCTAGTAAGTCAAGATTCAGCTGGTCAGTAAATTGATCAACTTTTACGTTGTGGGATATAGATAGTACATCATTTTACATTTTGCATTGCCATGTTATTTCGGTCCTCAGCACAGATCGCCGACCTTACACAAGAAAACGAACGCCTTCGTCTATTGCTTGCACTGGAACAAGCAAACACCAAAGTCTTACAGAATAAAGTTATTGATTTGCAACTTACATTGCAACATGAAACTTTGGATCGGGAAGTACTTGAACAAGAATACACAAACTTGAAAAACTTTATTCGCACTACTTTTCAAATGCCAGATCAAACTCTACCAAGACTCTCAATTGGTAGTGTATTGCCTTATACAAAACCAAAGTCTCCACCACTTCACCGAGTCAGTTTGAATGCTAAACCATTGCTATTAACTATGATGGAAGAAGAGGATGGGCCTGTTAAACCATTGTCCAATTCAGCAACTGAAGCGAAAGAATTACTTGATCGTAGTGCAGCTATCTTACAACAACTCAAACGATCAACTAAATTGGAAGAAGGTCAACGTACTGTGAAAATCCAGGAAGAATGGACTGAAGAACCCATTCCTGCATTAAATTCCAATATCAACTCGACAGAATGGAATAAACTTCTTGTGGAATGGGCACAAGGAGATGCACGAAAGTTTGATTACTTGAGCAAATGGCTCACCCACCATCTTAATGGGCCAAGCTCATCATCTTCACCTTACGGAAGTCCTCGTGTTGAGCTCAAATCAATGACTCCAGACGTGCTGGACAGATTTCTTAAACTTATTCTTCCCAAACTACGCATTGCCCGACCTGATTTGGATGTCAAGTGCTTTACTAAAGACTACGTTGGACATAGTCTACGTATTGTTGTTGAAAACAAATCACCTCGGTACAGTCGTCCATCGTCATCTCTTGCATCCATTCAAGAATGCTAAGAAAACTCTAAGTTATTTCATGTAATATAAAGTTGGTTTTTGCTCGTTCAACGCTTGGACATGTAGTAATACTGAAAATGCAAAGATCATGCATTTAGACTGTGATCAAAGAATTGTCTTGGAAAATAAAGCATCCATGAACGAAGAAATGACAATTCTTCTTAGCAAAATGTGTTTACATGTCTCGATCGGCTATGATCTGCTCCCCGTCAATGGACAAAGCGTAGCAAAAGTATTGGGTACTCGTTGAGAAAAATGAGCCTTCAAGTGCAATTGTCAATACAAACTCATGCCCATGAGCTGTAAACGTAAAAGTATCTCCGCCATCCCAAAGTAATCGTGTCTGATTCATGACTACACCATTGCAATAGACAGCTCGAAAGCCTCCGTGTAAACCATGCTGCAGTTCAATCACAATGGATGAATCCAAAGATAAGTGCCACCATAATTGTTTCCATGGAAACGTGAGCAAAATCGGGTTTGCTGGGTGTTTAATTTCTTCCAGAGTTACTGGCAATCCTTTCCATCGTCCTGCACGAACAACAGGAACACTGTCCCTGCCTTGGGAAGAACTGAATAACTCAGTACGGTCTGAAAATACTTCATTTTGTAGCATTGTTTCCAGAGCTAAAATGTCTAGAAACCCGTATCAATCATGCAATTGTACTGTGTATAAAATACCCGGTTCTTCAGGTACTTTGTACCAAGAACGATTAGGAAAACCTACAGCAACCCAACTTGGTGGATCGGTCCATAAGTTGTAGACGGATTCTATCATGAGATAAGCAATTGAATTTGATGTTCAAAAGACCAGAAATACGCTCAATTGTAATCTTGGAAGATGAAGGAGGATCAAGAGCAACCCAACCTTTGTCTTTTAAACCAACGTATGTGATATCTGTATCTGGGAGGCAAAATTGCAATAGTGCTACAAAAGCCTACGCAAAGAATGAGTGTGGCAATGAGGTTGATAGAATATACTTGATTTTCTTCTATGTGTCTTAATATTGCACTTGTAGGCTCAGGAGATACCAATACACGCACACGGATTTTAGTTCGGTAAAAGAATTTACCATGTTGTTTTTCAGGCTCTATTTCAG
Source organism: Thraustotheca clavata (assembly GCA_002081575.1). Taxonomy (NCBI): domain Eukaryota; phylum Oomycota; class Saprolegniomycetes; order Saprolegniales; family Achlyaceae; genus Thraustotheca; species Thraustotheca clavata. The sequence goes on along the minus strand of JNBS01001914.1, from coordinate 13,359 downwards.
CATGCTTAAATCTTTTTACAACAATATTATTGTACCTTTGCTAAGTGCAACAAGTACAGGTTCACCAAGTAGGTTTTTTTCAAATATCCAGCCAGGTTCATGGGCAAGTTTGACATAAGTCATATTCGACTCTGGTGGTGTATATCTACTTTGCAGTGAGCTCAAATAAAAGCAAAAACAAGTGCCTTATACTACTTTCGACAATAGATCCAATAGGTTTGGGGAAGCTTCCTTGTACACGAGGGCTATCAAGATCTGGTGCCATTCGCACTGGCACCACCATTTGAACTTTGTAAAATTTAGGAATGTCAATAGTAGTGGCATCTGTGTCTCCAATTAGACCATGTATAAAAGGTGAATCATCATACCTCCATCAATTTCTTCAACTAGTTTATTACCACTACAAGTAATTTCTGGTACCCATCCTGGCGTGTGCCGCAATTTTAAGAATGTCACGACAGCAGTGTCGCTTGAGCCTTCAATGGGCACATCAAGACGAAGCCGTTCTCGACATTCAATCACTTGAAATCGATTACACAAGATTGGGCTTTCAAATGATGGAGCAGAGTACACAGGCACACCAGCCTCAGTATTTAAGACTCTGTAAAATCCACGGGTAATATCTCTTTGAATTAGGCTATGCAATGGAGATAACACAACCTAAAGTTCTCAGTACAAATTACTTAAAGATATATAGCTACCTGTCCATCCATAGTAGATTCAAAGACCCAGCCTCGTTCATGGAGAAGTTTTACATACGTGATAGGAGATCCATCAGGTGTAAATCTCTGTGAACCTTCAACAATCGTATTCAAATGAAAACCTTTGCCAACACGAGGGCCCATAATATCTGGGTATTCTCGAATGCCGACTGCAATTTTAACGCAGTAAAAGAAGTGTCCATGCTCCAAAGTGCCATCTTTGCCATCAATTGTGGCTAGTGTGATATTAGATGTCACTGAGCTTGAGCTGGTTCGAGTCAACGTTGGTGGTGGAGCTTCTTGCAAACGTTCTAAGACACGTCGGCCACTGGGAAGCTGTACATTAAGCCAGCCTGCTGGGTTGAGTTCAATGAAGGATATTGTGCTTTGAGGAAACGTGACAATGCGGGAAGCTTCGACAATGTCATTGGGACGAAAATTTACTATTGGAGATACTTTGGGTGCGATGCAATCAGGGCCTACATCTTCTAAGCTCTTTTTCTCGTGCATCACGAGTACCTGTTCGTACATCTAGTGGGACGAGCACCCTGAAATAAAGATGTGGGGATGCCACTTCCTCGTTCCAATTCGTTTCTTTGAGGAGCTCGACATTTAATTTACCATCAATAGCATTTTCCTTTGGGATCCATCCAGGAGCATGAGCTAATTTCAAGTACGATACTTCACTTTGATCGTATGCATCTTTGCTAGAATGACGTTGACGTGGGGACTGGTGTGATTGCGATGGTGAAAGTGGCTCCTGTATCGACTGATGGCCAGCATCCACGACCTCAATCACCTCTCCAGGCATCTTACGAGCATTTTGAATGTAAGAATCAGGCACAGGAGCATCAGCAATGCGTACTTCACGTAGAAGACGATAGAATTGCCGTTCACGGCCCATGAACTCCCAAGTTGACTTTTTTGTCAATTTGAGGAATTCCATACGTGAAGATTACATTCTTCACATAAACTACATATCTCACACTAACTACAAAGTTGTAAATTAATATATTTCTCACATATTATTTCTCACTTGCTAATCAAACAAGCTTAAACATAAAAATTAAGATAAAAAATCGTGGCTAATGTAGCATCATTAGTTTCCATTCGATTGTTAAAGGCAATTCTCGAGAATGATTCGTGTAGCTTTTATGAATCTACCATCATAAGACGATGATAATAGATGGATTCCATGCAACATTACTTTTAGATCGACTGCATGAAGTAATATGAGTAGATATTTCCACCTGTTGCATGGGTTCTATTTAAGTAAACAATCAATGTGCTTTATCTAAATACTTCTTGTAAAGATGCTTCAGGATGGACAAGTAAAAAGTGTATCTCGATAACTTGGTTGAAGAGGATCGGAAAAAAGTGATAAAATTTCTATTGAAAAATCAAAATTCATTTCTTAGTCCGACGATGATTGGATAAAATGGTATAAGTAATTTGACCAATCAACGAATGGAAGCAAGTATTGACAAAAAATTTCATTTGCAAGTTGGTTTGATCATGACGACATTGGCAGCTCTTCGAGAAGAAAATGAACGATTACGACGAGCTTTGGCAAAACAAGAAGGCGAATATGCTGCTGTATTGAATGAACAACGTGACATTAAGAATAGTTATGCTCAGATTTTATATCGACAACGATTGAGACAACGTCATCCATCATTGGTGACGAAGGAAGAAGACACACCGGAAATGTTTGATTTTCATCGACGTGAAATGCGTATTATTCTACTTGAAGAAGCTTATGAGAATATGATCCGCTTGGCAGATAAAGGTGCATCGTTTCTTGATTCAAATTCGGACGATGATAGTGAATTATTGGAAGAACATCAATCGTTTTATCGAGTACATCGTCATTGGCATCGACATCGTATGACAACAGAAGATAGCTTTTGCGGCCAAAATGATGAAAATGAAGATCCAACAATACCTATGAATTTGGATGCAGATTGCTGGAAAGAATTATTAAACTCGTATGCCAATGGTAATCCCCAAAAGCTTAAATATTTGACTTCATGGATTCGATATGTATTACTTGGTGGCTCCATTGGTACTCCTGATGCTCAATTTCGTGCTGGTGTTGAGCTCTCGTATCTATCAAGTGAACTTGTTGAAATGTTTTCCAAAGTACTCATTCCTGCAATCCATCAATACCGCCCCGATCTACAAGTTCACGTTCTTACAAAGACAGTAGTTGATCGCAGTCTTCGTATCGTTGTCATGCAACGTAAGAAGACTTTATCTCCATAGATACAATCCTCATATTTAACATCTTTTCATCAAAAGTTAGCTAATTATAAAAATTTTATCTTACAAAGTTGTAACGTTAAAAAAAATACTCTGATGATTACTAATGTTACCTTCAGATTGTGTTACATCATTATATGATGTGATTGGTTAAAAGTGACTAATCTGAGAGAATAGATTGGCTAATGCATCTTGTACAGACCAATACGAGTACACTGTACATCTAGTCAATGAGATGATTTTATCCAATCCAATATCATGGAAAGCATTCTATGATTTTGATTGGTAGAAAAGATAAGCCTAGTATGAACTCACATTTTGACAAGTCAGTTTACAGGAGGCGATGGAGGCATCCAAGGTAAGATGATAAGTTTGTACGTGAATATGGAGCGGTGTGTAGGTATTCATCCCTGATAAGGAGTACGTGTGGTTGCCTGCCTTCATCACTCGCACGAATGGCTCAGTCGTCACGGTCAAAGTAGAGGAACATGAATGGAAAAATCAAAAAATGCCTCGCGGAATGAGTCTTGGAAGTGTTGTTGGCGCGATTAAAACGATAGATCTGTCAAAACCTGATGTCATTGAAGTAATTCAGTCCCGTACTGTCAAGTCCAGCACAAATAGCAAAGTTGCTTTGCCATTGCAAAATAAACCACAAACGACGTCAAACGGCTTTGAAGATATGATATCTGTAGATCATTTACATGAAGGAGCAATCTTGTACAACCTTCGACAGCGCTTTTTTGGATTGTTACCATGTATGTAGTACTAAATGAGCTACTTGGGCTACTTGTGATTAGATACATACACTGGCAAAATTTGCATTGCAGTCAACCCATACCAATGGCTTGGGCTTTATAGTCCTGAAACAATGCAGCAATATATGGATGGGTCTCGGGATAAAAAGCCCCCACACGTCTATTCCGTGTCTATGGAAGCGTTCTTTCATATGCGAGAACACAACATTAATCAATCGATTCTTGTTAGTGGAGAGTCAGGTGCAGGCAAGACAGAAACAACAAAAATTATGATGAACCATGTTGCTACATTGTCATCCCATCTTTGTGCATCCCAAGAGCAAATGCCAATTGTTAAACGCATTATTCAATCGAATCCATTACTAGAATCGTTTGGTAATGCTGCAACTACAAGAAATGACAATTCTTCGCGTTTTGGAAAGTTTACTGAGCTACAGTTTGATGCAAAGGGCCGATTAATGGGTGCCCGAGCCCATACATATTTGCTTGAAAAGTCTCGTGTTACCCATCAAGCTCCAGGAGAAAGAACTTTTCATATTTTCTACCAAGTGCTGGAAGCTGCAAACACTGATCTCTCATACCTCCAGCTACAATCATCACATCGGTATGTGCGCCAAGATAAACAACTTGAGCTCGAACATACTTGGAAAGAAACTCAAGCTGGTTTAAGCATTGTTGGAATTCCACAAGATATGCAATCCAATTTATGGCTTGTTCTTGGTGCTATTCTTCATTTGGGTGAAGTTGATTTTGAAATGATTGCTGGAGATGTTGACTCGTCGTTTGTTCAGAAGAAGGATTCGTTGACTATTGCTGCTAAACTCTTGGGTATTCCTTTGGCAGATTTAGAAAAAGTTTTGACTCATAGAACTGTTGTTGTTGGTCGTGAAGTAATTGCCAAACCTATGACTTGTGATCAAGCTCGGGATTGTCGTGATGCTGTCGCCAAGTCTCTTTATTCAACTATGTTTACTTGGCTCGTTGAACAAATCAATGCTGCAATTGGTGTGCATCAAATGGCCTACTTTATTGGTATTCTCGATATCTTTGGGTTCGAAGCATTTGATCACAATTCTTTTGAACAACTTTGTATCAACTATGCAAATGAAAAGCTTCAGCAAAAGTTTGTACAGGATGTTCTCAAAACTGTACAAGCAGAATATGAAGAAGAAGGCATCACTTGGTCCCATGTTCAATTTGCTGATAACCAAGATGTTCTTGATCTTATTGAAGGCCGACTGGGGGTGCTAAGCTTACTTAACGAAGAAAGTTCACTCGCCACAGGCACAGATGCGTCATTTGCCCACAAACTTTCTGCTGTCATGGATAATCATGCTCGCTTTGAGACTCCTCGTTTGCAGTCGTCTGCTTTTATCATTTTGCATTATGCAGGCAAAGTTTTGTACGATACAAATGGTTTCTTGGATAAGCATCGTGATGCTCTCTTGCCTGATATCAAACGAGTATTATCTGAAAGCTCATTACCTCTTGTTCGCAAGATGTTCCCAGCACCCCAAAGTCCTCACGACTACCGAAACAAGAAAACTACAGCAGCAAATCGTCAGAACACTCGTGCTATCACAGTCGGGACTCAATTTAAAGAATCTCTTGCTCAGCTCATGGAGAAGATTTCGCAGACTAATGTTCACTATGTTCGTTGTATCAAACCCAATTCTCAAAAGACGGTATGATACTTCATATTTCGGATATACTCATGTGATTGTAGCCTTACGCCTTTGATCATCCTTCTGTAGTGGATCAATTACGTTGTGCTGGTGTCATTGAAGCTATTCGAGTTAGTCGATCTGCTTACCCAAGTCGTGTCTCTCACTTGGATTGTTTAAAGAGCTATGCTTTGCTCGCTCCTTCAGTCACTTCTTACGCTTCCGACGAAGTCACACGCTCCTCAGAGCATGCTCGTACAGACTGTAATGCTTTGTTGGCAAAATTGTTTCCTAAAGGCCACATTGTCGACTACCAAGTTGGTCTCTCTCGCGTTTATTTCCGTGAAGGTATTCTTGAAGTATTGGAGCAACAAAGAGGTGTGGCGTTAACCAAATATGCAATTCGCATTCAAAAGCACATGAAGCGATATTTGTACCGAAAGAAGTTTTTGATCATTCGAGCAGCAACAATCAAGATTCAAAGTTATCTTCGTCGCTGGCATTGTCAAATGCAATATTCTCGCTTTCGACGCAATGTCATTACTGTACAAGCCCAATTCCGTGGCTACAAAGCTCGCAAACGTGTATTGGCCATGCGTACCAAACGTGCTATTACCAAGCTACAAGCTGTTGTTCGTGGCTTTCAAGTTCGCAAACGCTATTACCGCCTTAAATGTGCAGCTGTCAAAGTCCAGTCTTTTTGGCGTATTACATATTTGCGTCGTATTTTCCTTAAACGCCTTGCTCAAGAAAAAGAACGACGTGCTCTTGGATCAAAAGTTTTGCATTTACAAAATCAACTTGGAACGAGCAAGAAGAACCTTAAACCCAACCAAGGCGATTCAACTTCACCAACAATGTCCCGTCCTCATACTGCCCTTTTCAATGAATCATCCCAAGTTCTTGGCACTCTAGCTGCTGAAAACAAAGCTCTTCGTGAGCAATTAGCTCGCCAAGAAGATGAAATCAACGCCCTCAAGGAAGAAAATCGTAAAATGCGTGATGCTTTACAGGCCAAGGAACTCGAGGACAAGGTCAAGAACTTAAGCATGAAGTCTCAAGAAGCTACTCAAATGGCATATTTGGCTCATCTTGAAGAAGAGTATGAAAGAGTTCGTACCTTTCTGTGCTCTGTGTTCGATTTGCCAGGTGAAGTTGGTTTGCTCAAGAATGCACCACCATCCAAGGAAGAATTGCTTCAATCCCTTCCTCAAAGCGCATTGAACAGTAAACCTACCAAAGATCTTGCTGTTGCCAAGAACGAGGCTTTCACGTTGCTACAACGCAGTGCCACTCGTTTGTATCGTATTCGATCCAAAGACAACAAGCAAATTCGTGGTAGTTCTCGCCGTGTCAAGGATTACTGGGATGAAATCAAGACAAATTCCCCACCATTGCCATACACATTGGGCTCGACTCCATGGAAGCGATTACTAACCGATTGGGCTCAAGGCAACCCAAAGAAACTCGACTACATGTCGAGATGGCTACAAAATGTACTCGAAGGAGGGGATATTGAAAATGGTCCTTTTCCTCTTGGGGTCGAACTCAAGTCGGTGACCCCAATGATGCTCGAAGGGTTTATTCAGCTGGTCATCCCTAAACTGGCCGAGCGTCCTGATATCAAAGTGCATGTTCACACCAAGGAATTCATTGGTACTAGCATGCGAATCACTCTCGAAGTCAAAGAAGGTGTGCCTAAGATGAAGCCGATTAAACTCGGTGGATCCCCACCTGGAGTACCAACAAACTACTCAAAACGTGATACAAATGGCAGCTTGGATCAATGGGGCCGTCATTCAATTATGTCTGTAAATCGCCTAAGCGTTGCAAGCAATTCTACCAGTGACTCATTGCGGTCAACGCAGTCCAGTTCACTCTCGTTTAATGAAACTCGGATGTAGTAGATATGTGGATGATTGATTATATATGTGGTATTACACCATTTTTAACTTATCTTGTTCAAGAGCTCGAATGGTATCTGCAAAAAGCTGATTGCAATACTTGTGATTCTCTTGAGCATTGATTTTTGTGTAGTGTTGAATGATTTCTTGTCGTTTGCAGTCATCAACAATCAAATCTGACGGAATAGGTCCAGGCATAATTTTCTCTAATGCTTCAATGGAATTGTTAACCGAGGTAATGAACAGTTCAGTGACTTTAGTAGTTGAGTTATCACTTTGATCCATGATAATCCTATCAACATTTTACTTTCTTTTTAAATGGTATAGAAAGGTTTACCAGCCATTTCCATAATTTTCTGGGTACTCTACGCTTTTAGCGAAGAGCTCATCCATAATTGATGAACAGACAAGTACAACACGTTGAGGTGATGTAAATATGCGGTAAATGGCACGTGAACCATCACCAAGGTCAAAATACGAGATATCACGACCAAAACATGAAAGTGTTAGCTAAAAGTGATGTTAAAGAATAAATTTGTATTGAGGCCTACCTCATGATCAATAAAGCTTGCTGGTAGCCCTGGGCATTGATGGTCGAGATAAATTCGTCGTTGACATTCTGAAATATCTTGCAATGAAATGTTCATAGTAAACTGTTGCTGGTGAATCGTATACGATAAATCCAGGGTCTCCGTTGGTACAAAATCCAGATAATATCCTTCACCTTTGCTATGACTCAATGCCATAGTTGTGTTTTGATATAACCATTCAGTAATCCAACTCATGCTTTTCACCCGAGCTTGATTTGCATGAGGTAGTGTATAATGTTGCCATGAAGTAAGGTGTGGCAAAACGTGAACCTAAATACAGTTAGTTTGATTCAACATCTAACTTACCAAAGGTGAAGCTGGAATCGAACTGCAATACGTCTGTAGAGTGCATGCCAACTTGGCAAAGTATTTCAATTGGTCTTTTAGTTCTTTATTCGTCAATATTGCAGCATTGCTTTCGCTAGATAATGCCATTGCTACGTCTTTCCATGGCAATGCATTCGCACAGCACTTTTTACGACGTTCGTCCAGTTCCATCGTAAGTTCGCTCACTCGATGGCGCAATTGTTGGATTTGCTGGCGTTCTCGGCGCCGATGATCTCGCAGACGCTGACGATCATACAAACGCTTCTTTAGCACCTCATCTTCGCTCGTAGCTCCATCAATATGCAGCGCATCATACAGAATTTCCCGCGATGAATACTCGTCCTCGCCGATTGGCATAATGAAATGTCACAATGTGTCACGATCGTAATCAGAATCAGAATAAGTCTACAGTACTATAGTTCTGTTATGTAGGCAGTTTAGCCGTATTTACCGCTTTTTGCAGTAAGACGGATAAAATTTTTTAATGATTTTGGATCTGTAGCTTAGTTGCTGCTAATCTCAATTTCCATTTTTGTAAAAAAACTCAATCCTGTCAACAAACGTGATTGGATGGAAGTACATTATCAGAAAGTTTGGGGACTGGTAGAAGTGATTTAAAAGCTACAATTAAAGAGATAGAAAAATGATGGGATCAGAGCAACCAATTTCAAGTTTAAATTCGACCCCTCCATGTAGCTCCTTACAAAATTAAAAGGAAGCCGTGGATGTAAGAGTGTCAATAAATTGTCATCTTGGGCAGCACATTCTACTAGATATAAACCTGTCTTTAAAAGTGGCTCCAAGTTGCTCTTGATATACTTCAAATAAGTTGCCTTTTGAGTAAATGAATCAAACTACATTTTCGAGTTTTTTATCGATTTGATAAAATAAGTTGCTTGCCCTCATGTGGTGCAGCTATCCCAAGATTTTAGGTTGTCCACAAAGTAAACGATAATCTCAAAATACCCCATCATTGGTTGCAGCTAGAGTGCAACCTTGTGTTTAGACACACAAAAACTTAACCTCTTGACACCCGAGGTTTTTACTTTACGACTTTAAATGAATATTTTTCAAAAAATTGAATTATCATCAATTTCATCGGATTCAATGAGATAAGGCTCGATCTTTAGTTTTTGCTTCATAGGTTAGTTTTTAATGGCTAAATGCAAAAAAAAACACTACAGTAGCGAATGTAATGTCATAAATGGTGTTTGAGAAAAGGAGCAATTAATCAATGAAACCATACATTGTTTGATGTAAATTTACATGGAAAACCTGTGATTTGTTTTTTGTTCTGAAATAGTTTGGATTATAAAAGGGGACAGAGATTGTTTATTGTATTGGAAACACTAATAGTGTGATCCTATTAGCTAAAATTACTTGGGACTGTAGCTTCATCATTTGCGAATTTGCCGAATTGAACACAAGTCGATGCTGAGATCTCCTGTGGTATTTACGGGGACGCGGGTCATCTATGTCGATATCGATGGCAATGAATCAGTGACCAAGTTGCAGGAGGCTATTTTTCAAAAAAAAGCGATACAATTACCAAACCAAGTTCGACGCAAGTCAATCGACAATTTATTTGGCACAGAGAAGGAAGGCGAAAAAATCAAGTGGCTACCGGACGACAAAAACTTGGATGGTTTGTTGAAAGGAACTGTTGATGAACAAATCGAAAAAATGCGGATTTGGACTGTTACTTTGACAAGACATTCAAGACGATTCCCAAAGCGATCCACGTTTTAGTGAAATTACCCAAAAGTAATGTTGGTACGCTCGACATGATCAAAAAGTCCAACCAGTATTCAACGATTTGGTGAATGTTGTAAATGATTTAAAAGATTTTAAAGCTACAATTGAAGACGATCGAAAAAGAAAGCGATCCGAGACTTACTCCATTTCAAATACAAAATCGGAACAACTAATCGATATGAAGCAAACGTTACAGCTTAGGCAATATATTATTCAAACTAATGAACTTGAGGATACTTTGATTGAAAAATATTCATGGATTGCAAACGTTGCTAAAGACAACACTGTTCAAAAGGCTGTTTATTTGAATTATATCAATGACAACTTGAAGTCTCTTTTAGACACGGGTCTATATCGAGTAGAAGATGTTGCTCAAGATGGAAAGTTACTAACCCTTTCACATCCACGGCTTCCTTTCAATGTGAAGGGCACTACAGACGTTCTAATAGTTAAGCGTCATGATGAAAAACCACCAAGTAAACTATTTGGGGTATGCCTCACCATTGAACTCAAGAAGGAAATTAAGGACAAGAATTTTCACTAAGCAATGACTCATCTCATTTGTGCCAGTATTAAAGCTCCATATGACTCTTATCCTGTGAGTTTATAGACAACGATTGGCACTTCTTTTGAAGACCAGATTTATTTGGCGTCAATGCGATTAAAGTACCCCAAAAACGCGTTTGATTTCATCAAAAAAATTGCTGAAGGACAAATTGACAAGCCATTTGAGATACCATTCATGGAACAATCATTCAAAAAATTGACTTTTTGAAAATGCCTGCTGATGCGAGTGATGAATTGATGGAGCGATATGAATTGATGTCTGATATTCTAGAGCCTGATTTCCTAATGGAAAGACGAAAAGAATATTTCTTGCACCAAGTAGCAATGAGCCCAATGTTTTCCCATATATATGGTTGAAAATTTGATCAATCCTATATTGATGTGATATCAATTAATTGACAAGCTGCTTGGAATATGTTGATTTATATTGATCAAAAATTAATCACAAAAAATTCATTTCATTTATACCATTTATCACTTTATCTTGTTCTTGTTTCAATGTTGCATTTGACATTCCATATTCATCATTACATCGTTCAAGTCTAGAAATGAAGATAAAATCTTTAAGCATGTTATCTATATGCTGATTAATTCATATTTGTAGGATGCATATAGTAGATGCCAATCTCATTTGCATGCCACTGGTTTCCATCTATCGCGATATAGTCCTAGTGAGATCGGCGAAATTATGATGTTATTTGCACTTGATTTAACGTGTCATCAAAGAGTTGGGAGCAATGGGCTGCAAGTGCTCTCCATTCGACTTGATGGTGCTCATAAAATCTGTCTTGGAGAGCAATTTCGGACTCGTTTTCTAGCATTTCGAATGGAGTTTTCAGTTCTTTGGAATATTCACTTTTAGTTTGAGGAGTATGCAAGGTAGTGATCCAGAATTCCATTACTTGTGTGGTTGTTGGCGTGAGAAATTCAGCTATTGACCTATTCAATTCGTATTAATGAAATTGAAGGGTTGAAGATGACACCATCCATATTCGGTAGATTTGTAGCATGGTGAACCTGGTTGTGCTTCATCTTTAGCAATCGTAAGGCCAACTAAAACTGAACGTGTGTCTTGAACAAATATCCGATGTAAATGACGTTGAGGAGTATAATCGAGGTCGAAATAAGCAAAATTTGTAGGATCAAATGCTTGGCTTGTGATCTATTGTAATTATATTAGTACAGTTTTTCTGTCAACATTAAGTGATACCTCAGTATCGAGGAGTGTGCCTTGAGCTCCAGGGTATGTGTTATCAATATAAATTCGTCTTTGTGCCTCGGTCACTTGTGCTAGTGTTGCATTTACAACACGATAATTTTGTAAATAAAGATATGATATTGATGAATCCATGTACATAATACCAACAGTACTAGGTTTTGTGCCACAATGATGTAATGCAGAAGAAGTATTATGAAATAAACGTTCTGTCAACCATTGAAAACCTTGTAAACGGAGCAATGGGTCCGATAATAGCACGTGATTACTTGCATCAGTATAATGTGGAAGGAAATGATTCTAGGGCAAATATAAAAAAACTATAAGAAAAAATACTCACAATAGAGGGAGGTGGTAATGTATTGTATGCATATTCATGCAAAGTCATTGCCAATTTCCGATATCGAAGAACCAATTGATTTAGCTTGCTATTAATCGCAAGAGATTCTCGAAGAGGTTCCTGTAGAGCCAAAGCTATATCATTCCATGGAAGAGGTTTTGTTCCAAAGGCATGAATACGTCGTGTTAAATAGTCTACTTGTTGACGAAGGTCATGAATTTGCTGTTTTTCACGGCGTCGAAAGTCACGTAGACGTTGCCTTTGCTGGGTATTCTTATCAAGACATACTTGGCCATCAATTACAACAGATTTCGCTGCATCAAACAGAATTTCTCGAGACGAATACTCGACTTCATCAATTCGTCCTGACATTCTTATGACCAAATGGACAAATTATCATATAACTTTACCACATGGTAATCATAATAATTTGTTCTTGTATCGAACTGTTCTTTTATTCGGTAACCACACAATCAAAATGGGACGTAAGAAGAACGCAGCAGCAGAAAAAAAATCTGACGATCGCATTCGCATCGAATATGATAAGAATGCGTTCTCTTCTCTCTATAGACAAATTAATTCCAACTTAAAACGTGAATTTCCACAGATTCAAACAAGTACTAAATCGTATCCTGTGGCTCCAAACAAATCACGATTGATTACACTTGTCTTTATGATTCAAGCAGTGTTTGCTATTGTCATTATGTTTGGTGAAACTATTGTTGAAAAGCTAGAACTTACAATTGATCCTTCATGGATGCAAAAGTTTCGTGAAAACAAATTCATTGCATTGCCCATTGTTATGATTTTATCTCCTATTCGGCATATGCTCAACAACACTGGAGCTTTTGAAGTTTATTTGAATGGTAGATTTTTACATTTATCTCTTCATCATTCATATTAATGCTAGATGAATTGATCTTTTCGATGCTCCAAACTCGAGTATATCTCACCTATGAGGTAAGGTTTATCTACAATAGGAATAAAGTGAATGAATAACTATACATAGGAACTCAAGAAACTACTCAAGAATAAAGGACTTCATCCCAAAGCAAAATAACTCTGTACAGATAGATCATTTAGCACAATTTGTTAACCTGTTATTATCAACAACTTTTACTGTCCTCACATAAAAAGTCTCTGCATCACTCTCATACTTGAAAACAATGATTTGAATGTTCTCTTTAGTTTATTTGAGCAATAGGCTTCGGTAGATCTACATAAATGCATTTACAATGTAAATAATAAGGGAGAGATGTCATATTCTGAAAATGT
>JNBS01001913.1:2969-18097 GCA_002081575.1 Thraustotheca clavata | reverse complement strand
GTAAGCAGAGGGAGATGTAAGGTCGTTTCTGATATAGGACTTCACGACAATGGATGGAGGTGTGCAAAGATCGTATATTGTAAAGTGTTATACAAACGAAATATAAAAGATATGAAACTACTGTATCTTGTCAAGCTGATAAGATACGTTTTATTTGATCATCTTGAGTAGTCCATCATCCTTGTATCAATAAAGTTGAGTCAACATCACATTCTTTTCAATAATCATGACACAATATCATGACACCAACAATTCGGTTTTCGGTATGTCGTTTACCGATATCAGAATTTTATCTTGTCAATCACATTATGATACGATATGATTCATATCGTCGCTATATCAGAGTAAATACAAATCAAGCATATTTGTTCAAATACTAAGAATCTTTACATAATTGCCTTAAATTTTAACATTTTTCCCACAAAGGCATAGCTGAAAAGTGTAAGCACATGAGTAACTGGTTTACAGAACATTTAGCATATACCATTAAACAACAATGTCGTTTTCTACTTGCGGAACGTAAGCACCAGCTTGCTTGTGGTGCAGGAAGCATAAGTTATTTAGAGATGTTTGTTTAATTTTTACTGACGTTAGGCCAACCTTTTGAATATTGACGACAAAATTGTTGAAAAACACAGAAATTACTGTCATTGGTTGTATTGCGAATAATTGTAATTAAGTCTCATCCTTGAATTGTACACCCAATATCCACAATACATTGAAGCCGTAAAATAATCACTTGAAATTTTTAACTTTCATAATGACTGTCACTTGACACAATTTTACACCAGGAATTTTTACAACCTATTCAATCACCACCTAAAGCACACACTTAATTTTTTTTGCATGTGATTTCTCCTAAAACGCTAAATGACCAAAATGGTTGTATCATAAGGCGAATCTTGAATCACATATGAAAATGTCAAGTCTACAAAGAGACTGAACCAAAAAATATTCTACATCCAGTGCATAAAAACCAACAACGCAATCGTCTAACGCCCCGGGCGTTTCATTGTGTGTGTGATATCTCAGCTCACTTTCTAGTTTAAAATCGAATAACTTTTCTTATGTTCATCATTTCAATCACGACTCTCGCTACACATCATTGATTTGAGACATGCTTGACGATAGCAAGGGTGTTCTCTGATGATGACATGGGTTTGCATGAGTGGGACGCCAACAGAAACAGACCAGGCCCTTCAGTTAGCTAATCGCATTTCCAAGCCCAGTCCGCTGTGCATTTTTAATATGCCACGCTTCGGATCAACTCCATCGCAGCTCGATGTGTTTGAAATTGACATAGCTGCCCTCGATCATCTATTGAGCAGTCCTGTGACACCAGATCCATCGTCAATTCAAGTGTTTCGATCGCGTACACTGATGCGAATCATTGTATCATATCAAGATGGTTTAGATGAAGTCACACTTTTGCTTGTTAAATTTTTGAATCGGGTGTACCTTCCGTGCTATGATCTTCACGATACGTTGTCTGAGGCTTTCGCTCCGTTTCATCCTGTCTTTCAATGGTGGCAAGAGCGTCATGGTACGTCGAAATTACTATTACGAATGCCTCGGGCGCCTTTGCTGTGTTATGCAATCACTCATAACAATATTCCAGTGTTGGAGGCACTTCAGGACAATGGAAAACTTGCTTTGGATGAAATTCATTGGGATCTTGTTGGTCGGCAAGGCCATGTAAAGTTACTCCAATTTCTACTTGCACGTGGTACTACTGGTTCTCTTCCAAATGTTATATTCAATGCTGTTGTATATGGCCATTTACCAATGGTACAATTTCTACATGAATTTGGTGCTAGTTTTACATGGGAATTACTTGTTCATGCGTGTGTATTTGGCAAAGTTGAGGTGGTTCAATACCTCCACCAACTAAGTTCTATCGGGGATGTGGGCTGGGATCCTGATACGATTGATTGTGTTGCCCGACGTGGGCATCTCAATGTCCTTCGTTTCTTGCACCAATGCAACTATGTTGGCTTTACCAGTCACACAATGGACGTGGCTGCAGAAGCTGGACAATTGGAGATTGTACGCTTTCTCCATGAACATCGGTATGAAGGATGTACAGCAGCAGCAATGATCGGGGCAGTCCGTAATGGCCATTTGGAAGTCGTTAAATTTTTGGATTTGTATCGCCCCGATGCTGCATCGGACAACGTTGTCGTTGTTGCTCTTCACTATGGTCAAGAAGCCATTTTAAATTACTTTCAAGAGGAACGAAAGTTGAAAAAGCGTCTATCACGAATCCAAAAACGTGTAGCTGTCCTCGTTCGCAACAATAATGACACGATGCGCAACCCATACAATCCACCAAAATCTAAAATTTGTTGTGCTTAAACAACTTTTAATTTAATAAAAGGATGTATACTTTTCTTCAGGAATATATACACAGTTTAAAAGACCTATTTGAAACGTTGACATATATACACAAAACAAAAGACCAATTTGAAACGGTTCAAATAGATACATAAAACTCATGCTGACCATGATGTTTTCAGCAAGTTTCTTTCGGAAAGAATGGGATTCAGTCAAAATATCCACAAAGACACGATCAAATCAACCCGTGACTCATTACTCTTAGTGTATTTTCCATACCACAATAGCTATCATTTGCGGCAAAAGGCAACATCCTCATTGTATTCATTGCTTTGGGTCATATCAAACACAAAAAATGACACCAATTGTTTCTTTTTCTTGGAGAATTCGAACTTGGTTGTAGCTACACATACTACAGTACTCGAGACATGTTGGCACAATCAATTTGTCTCGAGAATAACTTGCATCAATTGTTGCAAAGATTGGTAAGAAAGAAGGCATTAGTATGTGTGATATCCACCCAAATAATCTCAAACAATCGATGTACATTCAAGAGTACCCAACTATCTCCTCCGAGGTGTCGTCCATGTGCAATGTGATGGCTGTCAAAAAACGCAGCGTTAGCTAATTATTGCTTTGGGTTCCCAAGTCCAGTGCTTAATTGCAATCATGAGTCTTAACCTCACGGTGCTTGATCATCTACTTTCACCACGAATTGAACACATTCCACATGTACTTGGCACTGAAAAGTTAATTGCCATAATTGTGTCGTACCAAAATGGTTGGCACTATGATACACTCATGCTAACCCGATTATTTCGCGAAATCACGAGCTCAGATGCTACACTCCATGCACGTTCCTTGGCATCTTTTATTGAACAATTTCCAGCATGGATCCAACGCTATGGATCTGGTCGAGTTGAGCACCATTTTTCCAGCTACCGAAGAAAAAGACTTGTTCATTATGGGTTGATTCTAGGCAATGTTCATGTTCTAGAGTGCTTTGAGCAATGCCAACTACTTCAAATTACCCAACAAGATTTACAATTAGCCGGTCAGCATGGTCATATTAATGTTATCGCATTTCTAGAGCCTCGTATTCATGCCAAACATGCTGCTGTTGTTATGGACCAAGCTGTTGTCAATGGCCATTTAGATATTGTTAAATACCTCCATCAAAAGAGAATACCAGTCTCTGAAGCAGCGTATGCAGAAGCCTGTTCAAATGGGTATGACCATGTTATCCGATTTTTATATGAAGTGGGCTATCGCTATTTTCCATGGGGTGTCGTAGCCAATGCAGCTAAACAGGGCCATTTGGGCATGATTCAATTCTTTCATGATATCCACTACCCAGAGCTTGATGGTGCTGTATCAATTGCTGCTGATAATGGTCACATGGATATCGTCGAGTATTTATTTGAACAACGTCCATATTTGTGGTATTCCATGCCATCAAATATTGCTCATTATGGATTTCAAAAAGATTATGCAACTTCAAAAGTTACCATTCCACTGACACCAGTTAAAACAGACTCATTAAACTTGCTTGTCACTAATGTGTTGGGCTCTCGTAAAGTATTCCGACTTATTGTATCATACCAACATGGAGCTGATAAAGAAACCTTAATGCTTCGACAAGAGCTACGTGGAATTGATTCGACTATGGACGATGGTGTTGATTTATTACCTGCTGCATTAAAACGATTCCACAAATTATTCCCAGATTGGCTAAAGTCAAGAGGAATTGACAACCTGGAGCTTCACTTTCCTGCAGCCCTACATAGACATCTTGTATATTATGCAATGGTGTACAATAATGTTAACATTCTCGAATACTTTCACAAAATCAAGACACTTGAGCTTACCTATCATGATCTATACTTGGCTGGCAGTCATGGGCACATGAATGTTATAAAATATTTGAACTCGGTGTACAATGGAACATCAATGCTTGAAATAACAATGCAAAGCGCTGTTGCCAAAGGCCATTACAATGTGATGCAATTTCTCCAAGAACAAGGTGTAGAAGTACCTGCTGAATGCTTCCAAATTGCATGTGAAAAAGGTCATCTTGATATTGTTCAATATCTTTATCAGCTTGGGGCATATGACCGTCGTTGCAAGCAAATTGTTGCACAAACTACGATTAATGGTCATTTGGATGTGCTACAATTTTTACATGCCAAACGTTTTGATGGATTTGACAAATATGCTTTGCTCTATGCTGTAGAGCATGGCCACTTGAATATCGTCAGATTTTTACACTCAATTCGTACTGAAGAAATGTATGGCTTGGTTTATGATGCAATTCCTGGTGGTCATTTAGATGTGGTCAAATTTCTTCATCAAAATGGTTACAAGCATGATATTAAAAGTGTGTTGTGGTACGCTTTAACTAAAGGCCAACGTGATATCGCAAGATATCTCCAAGAAGAAGCTACGTTGAAAAAACGTTGGAGCCGCTTTTCAAAACAAGTTGCAATGAAATTTCAAAATTTGCGAAATGCATTGCGACCACAAGCACCACTAAATTATTCAAATGCACTACTCACTCTCGAAGATGTCAAACCTAAAGACAAGTCCAAAAAGTACTAATATTAATTTCCTTAAGAGTTTTCTATTTCGTCATACATATAATAACATCATTTTCAATAATCAGAAAAATGTATTCTTACACTTTCAAACAAATGGTTGTCATGTTGAAATAATATTGTAGCATGTTTATACTCCGTTAAACTTCAGTACAAGGAAGTCGACGGAAGCATCTTCTCAGTGCTCAAAAGAAGTAAAGGCTATTATAAGTTTATAGTTTTCATCGACGATGACAAAATTTTTCATTTGATTGGATTATTGTACAAATCTGGTTCACAAGGAAATCCTTGCCGCTCCCCCAAATGTAATCAATGAATTATCAATGTCATTTTGATCATTTTGTATTTATTCAAAAGTAACAATGCCAGCTTCTATGGACCCTCAGGAACGTGAACCAATTATACAAAGTAGAGAATCTACTGCGTATGGTGGTGCCAAATCTTTTGTTGACTTGGAAGATGGAGCTTTGGTGAAAGGAAAAGTTTTACGATTACATTCTCATGAAGCTTTTGCATTGTTTTCCCAGTATTTTGCCATTGGAATTTTATATGGCATGTTACCAGCTTTACAATATCCAATTTTTAATAATTATCTTCATATGGAAGGCTACCAAACTAGTGCATATAGTGTTCTTATGACACTGGGATGGTCTTTTAAAGTTTTTCTTGGAATGATTTCTGATTGTGTGTCAATCTGTGGGTATCGTCGAAAACCATGTATTCTTGTTGGATGGAGTATTGCTGCAACAGCTTTGTCAATTATGACGTTCACACCATTTCCTCAACCATATTGCAATGCAAGAGCAATAAGCTGCACTTCAGTCACACCAGATATCAATACGTTAAAAGCTTCAAATACTTTACAATACTACAATTTTAACGCGGCTAACGAAGGTGCTCCTTTTGTTGTTTTATCTGTACTCGTTGGCTTTGGCTATGTTATGGCGAATTGTGCTGTTGATGCAATGGTAGTCGAATATTCTCAAAGAGAACCATTATCTGTTCGTGGTCGAACTCAAAGTGCCATTTATGCAAGTAGATATGTTGGTCAAATGTTAGCACAGCTAGCCATTGCCTTTTTGCTCAATGGAAGAGAATATGGTGGCTCATTTGATTTTGCAGTATCACCTAATGTTATGTATGCTATTGGCCTTGTACCATGCATTTTCATTGTTCCAAGTACATTATTTTGTCTTGTGGAGACACCTACAGAGCGTACACATTTTGGTGCATGGGTAAAAAACTTTTGGCGATTACTTCAAACCAGAGTAATGTGGCAGGTGTGTGCATTCAAATTTATTAATTCTGCATTTTCATCGTTTGGAGCTACACCAGGTTCTCCTATTGCAAGAACATGGGCTGGTGTCGAACCATTGAATAATGCCATTGCCCAAGTGTTGGGCTCATTAATTATGGCTGGAATCATGGCTGGAGTTGGTAGCTATGGTCTCCATTGGAATTGGCGATGGGTGATTGCTCTTGGCACAATATCTCTTACAATTCTTGATGCCACAGCGACTTTATTTACGGTGTGGGATATCTATCGTAACCAGTGGTTTTACACTGGAGTTGGTTTGGCCGAAAAAATTCCTGATGGAATTCGCTTTATGGTGGCTAGTTATTGTGCTGTTGAAATATCCGATGTTGGGAATGAAGGAGCTACCTATGGATTAATTACTACGCTTGGCAACCTCGCTTCACCCTTTGCTGCTTTGCTCTATAAACTCACAGATTCCCATTTTGATGTTAGTCAAAATGATATTGCTCGTGATGATACCCATGTTCGGTGGCAAGTGACTTATTGTTTTTTGCTTTCATATGCAGTCGGTCTAGTTGGCTTGCTGTGGCTATTTCTTCTTCCACCACAAAAACAAGCTTTACAAGCTATGAAGCAAAATGGAACTTCAAGTAAACTTGCTGGTGGCCTTGTTATCTCAGTGTTTCTCGTTGCCTTGGTTCTAGCCGTCACAAGCAATTTCATGTCAATTTATCCATCAACCAAGTGCTATCGGATTGCCGGTGGACAAGGCACGGTGCATGGTGTCTGTCCTAATTAAACAAGCTCGTAGCTCAAATTTGCTTATCATAAATTATGCAGTAAACCCAAAATCATTTTGACTTATAATCACACCAGTGATTAAAATTGCTCGTGAACATAGATGTATAAATGGCGTGCTGATCAAATTGTACTTGTGAGCAAAAATTAAGGGAATTCATGGCAAAGGCTTATAGATTACTAAAATTAATAGTGACACTACGAAATGAAATTTTTTAGTAAGACTTGTATTAAATGTCCTGAGATGGCACTCTAGGGATGTAAAATCCCATAGACTGAAGCTGTTTTGTAACTCGATGAGGTATCGTAACACGGTTTGTGTATACACTTTCAGCAATTTCACCTAAAGGATATCTCCATAGAGTTTCAGGCCACATTTTGTCTTGTTCAGGAATAAAAAATTGACTTGGGATAGAGCAATGCCCATGCAGGGCTTGAAATACCATGGTACCAACAGCAAATAAATCAGGATCAACTTTTCTTAGTTTTTTCAAAGGTGGCTCTTAATCTTTCAGACTATGAGGTATAGTGATAATTTTTTTAGTCTTACATTTAGGTTGTGCATCAATGTGTACGTCATCATCTGTAATAAGGTCAATGACGTTTAATTTGTCCATTACTTTTTCGGAATTACGATGTCTTTTTAGTGTGTCAACGGAATTATTTTCCCCGTTCGTGATGGTTGATTGATTTTCTCTGGAATCAGCAATAGATTTATCATTTGATTCGGCCTCAAGTATTATCTGTTGAGAAGTGATTTTGGCTACCAATTCTTTGCTTTGATCATCCATTTGTGGCTTTTGACTTTTTGAATCCGCTCCACTAGTTATAATTTCTGTGATAGTTTCTTCAGGTTCTTCATCAACTTCACTCAATTCGTCAGGAATTTCCTCTCCCCCATGTACAAAACGAAATCCTTTCTTAATCAGGCATTTTTTGACTATTTTCAGCAATTTTTTAAAGTTGAGCTGAAACCAAGCCATTAAAAATCCCAAAGGTAGCGATTCAGCACTTGGTGACCATTGTGATAATGAAGATTGTGGTGGAACAACAAATAATAGAGAAATTTTGATACTCTTGTAAATAGCGTGATATTGTTCAATTGCAAGCATGACCGTGGCTATATTAAATACCCGAGAATTTGGTAAATTACAAGAGTCGTTTGTTGGATTTTGATAAATCAAAAATCTTTGTAATGTAGATAAGTTAGCCGGCTCCATAGCTTGCATATATTCATTTTGCTTTGAAGCCCATTTACCAAGAGGAA
Source organism: Thraustotheca clavata (assembly GCA_002081575.1). Classification (NCBI taxonomy): domain Eukaryota; phylum Oomycota; class Saprolegniomycetes; order Saprolegniales; family Achlyaceae; genus Thraustotheca; species Thraustotheca clavata. Next base: position 9,846 of record JNBS01001913.1, on the reverse strand, counting down.
TACCATGAAGCTGACTAGGCCATGAATTTTCTCTTGGCACTATAAAATCCATTAGAATGCCTTGCGTATTCAGCTTGGAGTAGATAGTAATCCCAAGGGCAACAAGTTCAAAATCAATTATCTCCCATTCAAAACCAATATCATCGAGTTCATGTTGTTTTTCTGGTGTAATTTCTATTGGAAGTTGGCGAATCCACTCAACAATCAAAAATAATGGAAGCCCTTGGCTGCCTCATGGCCAACTTAAATTTCCTTCCTCTTTTTTTCGTTGAGGTACAACAAATGACTTTGGAATGTGTAAATGACCATAAAATGCTTTAAAAGCATTTAATGCAGATATTTTAATATCCCGTCGTTCTGCAAAGTCAAAACCCACATCAATAAGTAGTTCACGGTAGTAAGGACGAGAAAAATCAACTAATGCTTGGAGCTGAAGTAGGTATTGTCCAAGTGGCACTTTCCAAAAATGTTTGGGCCAAATTGGGTTTTCGTGAAGAATAGTATAGTCATTAATTGGAAAGTTTGAAAATTGTCTTCGCCAAGTTGTTAATACATTGAGCAAATCTGACCATATTTCATGAACTTCTACATTCCACACAATGCCAACATCATTTAATGCTGCAATTTCATCATCATTTAGTACTTCTTTGTGTAAACTTTCAACTACTTTTCCAAGAGCAAATCCATAAAGTTTTTCTGGCTATAAAGTTAGTTGGTATGTTTGTATCTTTATAAATTTCCCTGTATTTAGCAATACCAAGTAATTTCAACCTAAATGAATTAATATCAGAAATAGACTTGGTTTGACAGAAAATGAGTTTTTGCCATTCTTCTCGAACTGTTGGTGACATTTGATGACATTTTTCAAATAATAAAAAGCTCGAATAATATCTGCCAAGTTCCATTCCCCACATTTCATTTGGCCATTTTAAATCATTACTTGGTACAGTAAACGATAGAGGAATGGAATCATGATCATATTTATCCATAAACAACTTTGCAGCAGCCAAGATTTGTGTCCACGTTGTAATTGTATTAAATGTAAAATAAATAGCCTTCAATTCTTCTTGCTGAACTGGCAATAGCAAACATTGGTATAACCATATTTTCCAAGCAATTATTCCAAGAGAAATTCCCTGCCAAGCTTTTTTCCAAGAATTTGTAGCAGGAACAATGAAATTGAATGGAATATCTACATTTCCATAAAGTTGCTTATACATTTTAAACATGGCTAGAGTATTTAACCATGAAGGAATATTTTTTAAAATTCCCAATGATTGGATCTGAGATAATTGGGATGGACTTAATTGATACGCATGAAGTTCTAGTAAATGAATAGCCTCACATAGTAATAAACCCCGGCTATAAGCTGACCAAAAACCGCCTTGTAATGGCACAACAAATGTCTTTGGTGTAATACAATTACCGTAAAAAGAATGATAAACAGTTAAAGTTTCAATTAACTCGACAAGTGACCGAGTTGAAGTAGTCCAAATAGGAACTCCATCTTTTTCAATAAGAAGTGCACAGCGTACACGCAATGGATTTTGTACCCAAACAAACCCCAAAGCCTCGAGTTTTTGCTCAAATTCAGCTCCTAATTTAAACTGAGAGCTTCGTAGACGTTTAACGTGATTGCCCAAGTTCAACCCATACCATAATGAGTTGACTTGCGAGGAACGATATAGTCATGTGGCACGTTGCAATCACCAGAGAGGGTTCGATAGAACACAAGGCCTTTCAGAAGCTTTGGTAGCGGAAGAGAATCATCGTTTGTGTCCGTGGCCACGACCTCAATTGGGATAAATACTGTAAGATGAGAAATTTCACCCAATACCATGGTCCAGTGGGACCTGTTATCTTGGATAAAAAAATATACCAATTTACAATTATTGTAGTGTAAGTTTAAGCAGAAGAGTCTTTTAATTTGTTGTGGACTTGTGTTTTGTATTTGTTGCAATTTGAATTTAAAAAGTAGCATTGAATAGTATGGATTTCTGAAACCTATTTTTAATAGACAATAATGATAACCTGTTTATAACGCTAACCTTATGTTAATTTGTGAGACATATATTTTGTTATGCTAGAAACTTTATGTGTGTAAAGTAATATTAAAATTGCAATTTCAGATGAAAAAGTTCAATAGAGATTGTGTATTTCTCTATTATGCTATACGATACTAACAGAATGACTTGATGCAAGGATTAGCAGAAAAATTTTACGCTTGATCAACCTTTGGTGTTTCATAGTCAATTGATTTTGTTGGAGGGCGGGCATTTCGTGCAGAAACACCTTTAGCAAACAAGTGCTCAATATCTTCAAGAAGTACTCCTTTTGTTTCTGGGCACTTAAAAAACACATAAATGGTTGCCAAGGTACACAAGGCAGCAAAAAGGAAGAAGACACCGTAGATGTTGAGGTAAGGAAACAACTTGGGGATACCAATCATCAAAGCACCAGCACACCAGTTTGTCATGGTGGAAGCAGAGACAGCCTTAGCACGTGCATTCAATGGGAAAATTTCAGCTGGGTAAATCCAACATACTGGACCCCAAGAGATAGCAAAATTAAATACGAAGAAGGCTGAGAAGACAATAATTGTCCAGCCAGCACTGGTGGTACAAGTTGAATTTTCAGTGTCACCAGTGCAACCAGCAGTGAAAGCAATACCAGAAACAACGTGACCGATAACCATACCAACACCGCCAAGAAGTAACAAGCGACGACGACCAACCTTGTCGACCATGAGCATACCAGGCATTGTGGAGATGAAGTTGACGATAGTTAAAATGAGCAATGAAATGATACCGTTGTTACCAACAACATTTTGAAAGATTTGACCACCATAAGTAAAAATTGGGTTGACACCAGTAGCCTGTTGTAGCAATTGAAGAAAGCATGCAATAATCAAGCGAGGGCGCAGATTAGGGTGCCATAGATCAGACCAAGTTGCACTGCCAGTACCTTCTTCTTCCAATGCATCACCGATAGCTTGTAGTTCGGCTGTGATGTTTTCAGTGCGACGCAAACGTCTTAATACGGCAGCGGCGGCATCACGTCCTCTTGCTTTATATATCCAACGAGGTGATTCTGGTACAAAGAAAATGCCAAGGGATACAACGACAGGGAAACAACATGCGATGAAGTTGGTAGTACGCCAACCCTTTGGTTCGTCTTGAACCACGTAGTTCATAATACCAGCGAGTAGCAAACCCGTGGTGACGGCCATTTGCATGAACCCAGAAAGCATACCACGGAGTTCTTTTGGAGCCATTTCAGCACCAAACACAGGCAACGAAAACGATGAGTTGCCAACACCAAAACCTTGAATGATACGAGCAATGTAGGCCATGGTGTGGTTGCCTTGTGTGGTGACAACCAACAAAACAGTACCGATGCAAAAGAGTACACCAGCAGTAAAGATGGTCATGCGTCGACCATATTTGTCAGCAACGACACCACCAAGATAAGCACCACCAATGCAGCCCAAATAGTAAAATACATTGTACATAGTTGTAAAAGTTGTCCAGTTGTCTGGGAGATCTGTGGTTTGTGCATGGCACTGTTCTTCGGTGTTGCCACCAAAACCATAGCAAAAAGATTTCAAAAAAGAGTCCATAACGAGCACACCACCAGTGACACCTTGGTCATAGCCGAAGAAAATACCACCAAGTGAGGCAAAAACACAAACAACAATAGCGTAGGCGCGGGAACCTTGAGTTGGAGCTTGGTGAGCGTCCTGTCCAGGAACCATGGCAATGCCACCAGACATTGTACTTGAAGAGAAATTGAAAAATGGTTTGAGTTGATAAACCTTTTATATTGAAGAAAAAGAAGACAGCACGATGGCTGTCCCATAGGTAAGTTGAAAAGGAGGATTTCTGTAAGAAAAACAACGAAATCCTGCCCTCAATCCTGTACTGAAATGTTGGACTGCAACAAGAGTTGGCTAACTTCAATAGATGTTTGGTCTAATATGGTGTCGAGGGTAATAGATATGCAATCTAGTGGAAAACGAATGGGTAAGTGCATGGGTTTCTGGCTAATGGATAAAATGAAAATCCGATGCAATTTCCAGCACAGGATAGATAAACATTTCGCATACATGTACTACTGGAACTTGGATAAGTGCTTTTTGGTATCTAATAGTCTAATTCTTATTAATTTGAAATCTACTATTGGATAGGGGTGCCATCTTTCACTATGTATTTGATTAGACACCCAAAGGTTAGGAATAGTTACCCAATATGAATTGCTTCGTTGATATTTGACAAAATCCAGCACAGAATTAGATGGAAAGAAGAATAATTCTAGTATTCCAAGAGTATGCACTTTCATCATTATAAGTGTTTAGAAACACGCGTTGTTAAAACAGAAGTACAGAGACAAGATATGCGGACACTGATAAGGATTGAAGCATGGCTCATAAAATTAATGTATTGCCATAGTTAAGGAAGCTAAACCCTCCAAGCCGATGATTCTTACGTCAGGCACAATTGCAATTAGCCCAGGATAACTTCAACGTAGGACGGATGGGAATATCCATCGTCTATAAATCGTTTGTTTTCAGATAAGCTTTTTACTCGTATCAGCCGTCAAAGACTTGGACTCGAGACATTCTTTTGTAGCGTATACAAACTAAACTAGTACAAAATCATGCATGCTAGGAATGTGAAATAGAAGCTATTTGGATGACGCGCGACAATAGACGAGACAATTAACTCCACAACACAAAACCTACTGATAGACATCAAAAATTATAGTAGACAAATTCCACTGTGTTGTCATTACATAAAGTTGGACTTGTTTCTGCTCACCTGCTGGAGACATTTTGAGTTGCTTCAACATGAACTGCATTAAACTCTTCAGCTTGCACTAAATCTATCTACTGTAGTAAAGTTTGCGCATTGCTTAGCCTTGATATAACTTAACTAAATATTAAGCTTAAACGATAAGAATAGCAAAATAAACTCAGCATTGTTGTTCAATCGCAGCGAAAACTAGAGAAACTGCATCTTTCAGCCTGATGAAGAATGGGTAAAACAAACGTGTTGGGAAAACAAATCGTAATAGGGGTCATAAAAGTAAAATAAGCAAATTTTCGTATTTTTGCTGCATTTACAATAAAGTTGCAAAGAATGTATTTTCAATCAACACAAAGCAAGTACAATGCTTCAAAATTGGTTCAATGGAATACACCCATGAGTTTTGCGCAAATGTAAATTTATTTGTGGCGACAGGGAATTGGCTTTAAAAAATCGCCAAGATTTTATATCAAATAGATACAATGAATTCTTGTATTTGAGTGATAAAATACCAGCCATGGCAGCTGAAGCAAAGTCCAAATACCTTTCACCTTGTATTTTTTCTACCTTTTAGAATAAAAACTCTCCGAATGTAGCATAGGTTATGTCAGGGTGTTGGAATTTTTCCATAGTATAACAAAGTACAATGGATACTAAACAAATTCCAAGAGATATTATTACACGATCAGTGCTCCTAATACCAATAAATCCACTAATACAAGTAATCTCAATCCCCAGCTGAGATTGTGTTTATACACCTAGAATCCCCATTAAAAGCAACAACTTCTCGCTGCCCAACTACCCATTTTACTAATAACAACCATCCAAAAATATTCCATGATCGTTCTTGTTTGTCTAGCAAACTTACTTTATAAAAATCAAGCACACCATTCAAAGTATTGGTAATGAATCGGATCACTGTAATATTGTGAGAGTAGATATCAATATAAACCGCTTCTACCTGAGTCGATAGAATACTGAATTCATCATAATATCTAGACAAAAAGTCCCCCATAGTTTTATAAGAACTTAGGCAAGAAGTTCATAGCATCACTGCTACAAAACTCATTATAGTCAGATTCCTTGAGATTAAGAGTCACGTTAAATGCATAAAAGGCAAAGAGGTAATGCAATGTAGGTGGTTGAATGCCTTCAAAGATGTTACTATTGCAAAAGCTGTCGTCGGTAAAGCCCATACCAATACCCAGAAATAAAGGTCGCGACTGCTATTATTACCACAAAATATATTCCCCCCATTAAATACAGAGTCATTCATTGCCATCCGTGATGAAGGCACTTCTAAGACAAGACATTTGTTTGGCAGCTTTAAGTATAATTCCTAATTTGACTTGTTTTCAGTTGTAATTTTTGACATTAATGATAAGAATGAAGAATAAAATTTGAGATAGCTCGCTGGGCATTGTAGAAATAACATATCAATCATATACCATTTGCCAGAGTATTCGTACAAATACCAAAGATAACTGTGTTGCACCCAGCGCCACCACAATGTCAATTACCAGAACTACAATTTTATGGTGGAAGTTTTATTTGTGGCCATGACCGTCCTTTGCTTTTTGTTCAAGAATCATTTGCATTTAATGATGTCTGTAGTATCCAATTACCACTAGCTTATAATTGGAAACCCATGAATAGTCTATTTGCTGTAGCTGTTGGAAACATATCAACTTCAAATGAACTATTCCAACCTTCTGATTTTCTATGTCATGAAAATGTAAAATCAACGTTAGCTGCAGCTAAACTTTATCTTCAGCACTCCAGCCATTGCCATCACTGCCTTTCAACATTTTAATCATGCAATATGTTGCTACAGCAAACAATTTAACTAAAGTCACGTTGGAACTACAGCATCTACTTGATTCACAATGACTGCCATTTGGGTTATTAAGCATCTACGATTGGGTTTTGAATGAACAAGAAGTTGTGAGTTTTGAAGGAGATGTTGCAACATTGTATATAATGTCTGCAGCCTATGAACCTATCAAGCAAACCATTGACAAGCAGATGCAAGCTTGGGCACTTATTTGTGATGGATATCAGCAATTACTACA
>JNBS01001912.1:0-11158 GCA_002081575.1 Thraustotheca clavata | reverse complement strand
CAACCAATTACTCCTGATGGTGATGAAGGAATGATCAATACTATGCATAATCCAAACACTACCAATTTACATGTACATGGAATGCATGTGTCTCCATCAGGATTGTCTGACAATGTACTTCGTAAAGATGCTTCTGGAGAATCTTTGGATATTGTAATTGAAATTCCAAAAGATCATCCTCTGGGATTATTTCATTACCATCCTCATTATCATGGATCTGTGTTTGTTCAAATGGGTGGAGGAATGGTTGGAGCCATTTCTGTACAGGAAGACACTACTGAAGTTGACGCTGTGCTTGTTTTACAAGCTTTTTCTTTTAAAGGTGGCATTCTTGGCAATCTTTATGGTGCAGCCAATGTTTCCAATAGTACTCTATCGATGAATGCTGAGCTAACTAACCAAAGCTACCAACGTATTGCTGACTTTTTCCCTGATTTTCAACCACGTTATCACACACGTGTGGAAAATTATCCACCGTTTTACATTGTTAATGGTCAATATCTGCCTCGTATTCCATTACAAGATGGTGAACGTAAAGTCTTTCGTATTGTTAACGCTGGACCCACTGAGATCCTTGAGCTTTTTATTCCTGGCTGCAGTATCGAAGTAATTTCTAAAGACACTTTTCCACCAGCAAACAAACGACCAAAATATGTTGTAATTTCACCTGGTGCTCGAGTTGGAATTATTGTTGAGTGTCAACTTCATAGTACTAAAGTCTCTTTAATTTCTTTATTCATTCCTTTCTAGGTAAACCTTCAGGTGTATTTCCTTTTGTTTCAATGCCACACCATGACAATGATGATTACATGGGTGAACATACTGATATTTACCATGGTGTACTTGCACTCTTCCACGTTGAACCAGCTTCTAAACCTCTTTTATCAAGTCCACCGATGGGTGTCAATGAAATGGATGATCTTCGAAGTATCACTCCTCGTGATGAACATATTGAGCACTTTGTCATGAAATTTTCCAATGGACCAAGTGAAATGCGAAATGGAGTCATGTACAAGACATATTACATGAACAATCGTCTTTTTTCAATGGATTATCGGTACCAAATGCGATTGAATGTGTTGCAAGAATGGACTTTGATGGTTGAGCCATCAAAGGATCATAAGAACCACCCCTTTCACATCCACACCAACCCATTTCAAATCGTCGCCATATCTCCAGGCAACGACATTGACTATTCCATCGGTGACTGGCGCGATACGATTACTTTACCTTTGAATGGCAACGTCACAATTCGCTTCCGTCCTGTAGATTTTACAGGATTAATCGCAGCCCATTGTCATATTCTTGGTCATTCAGACGCGGGAATGATTATGCTTGTCGAGATCCAACCCTAGATCGCGTGTATATATATTATATAAAAGGATTAGAAATGACCAAGAGCATAAAGCAGGCTTTCAACATCGTCCACGTTGTTCAAGTACAAGTGCGCATTGCTTGGTTTTTTGCCCACAGTACACGTAAATACGTGCTGGAGAGCACCAGTTATTGGAGATTGTCCATCATCTGCTAATCGCAATCGACCATGGACACTTTCTTCCGAACGTTCAGCATAGTATTCGTATATACACTTGAACATTGCTTCATCAGTTGTATCATCACCAATGCAAAAGATAAAGTCAGGATGTCCACGGTGTAATTCCGCATCACTTGAAAGTATATGCCTCGCTACCACGCCTTTGTTCAAACCTTCAGGTACAATTTCCAATAGACCCTTCTTTCTCACAATTGTAATCGGCAAATCTTTAATCACTTCTTCTAAATCAGCCTAAATGTCATTAGAATCATAGTTAGCAATATTATTTTGTACTTGCAATGAGTTCGCTTGAATTACACCCCATTCAGGGTCTGTCGAACGAAAATTCCATGCAATTCCTTGCTCCATGTATCGGATTACACTGCCGTTTGTTCGAGACAAATATGTCTTGAGAATTGGATCGACAATTTCACGAATTGGTTGCCAGTCAAACTCCACGCGATGGTGGAACCAACTTCGTGATTTTAAATCATCATCGCCATCTTTTGCTTGATTATGTGTATCTACAAATTATATGAGCATGTACTGGAAATTTTGTATATACCTTCTTTGGCAGTACCAAATCGAATGGATTTGGCCCAAGAAAACAAAGCACCATCGTCTGTTGCTAGCCCAAGACCATCAATATGCCCAAGTACATGAGTCAAATTCACTTGACTGACACCAGAGATGATAAAAACAGTGTTGTTTGGATCCGAGCACAGCTTTTGAAGTGATGATAACATACGTGGGGAAGGAATTTTGCCAGTCACAGCTGTAAAGTCCTTCTTCATGTACATTGAAATGTTTTCTCGGGCAATAATTGTACCACCATAATCAAGCAGAAAAACACGACGTCTTGAAGTTTTGTAAGCGTGCAAGATTTTGTTCACATCCAATTTTTGGAAATCTAAACTGGCATCACCATCTTCTTCACTGCACTCTTGTAAAATAGCAAGCACTTGACGTGTCCAGTTGGACGAAGGTTGGCTTGTAATGTAAGGTAAATCACGAGCACGTCGTCCCATACGTTCTTCATCACTCATGTTAATTGCACGATCAATCGAATTTACTACTTCAGTGATGTTCCAAGGATTCACTCGTAAGCCACCGTTCAAAACACAGCAGCAAGCTGAAAACTCACTCAATATAACCACACCAGCTTTGCTGCCTGGAAGAGCACCTTTAGCAAAAACATATTCCAATGGATACAAATTAAGTCCACCACGGATCGAAGTAACCATTAAAATATCACAAGCCAGCCATAGAGCAATGCGTTCATGAAGCCCCATAGGTTTTTCAGTCTCTTCGTAGTCTATTACTTCACCATGGGAGTTCTTGATACGTTGAACAAGTTCTCGAATTTCATGGCTCGAGTACTTTTCATCGCCAATACGTGCAGTAGAAAAATGACAGCGTTGAACCAACACGAGTTTATCTTTGAGATTGGAGCACATACTAAAGAATTGTTCAAATGCTAACAGCTTTAGTGGAATTCCACTCAAACGTTGGCATGGATCAATGCCTGCAATGAGTAATTTGCCCTTGTGTTTCTCTCGTAAAGCAGCAGCAGCAGCTTGAACTTCGGGGTTGTTCATAGCTTGACGAATAATTTGTTTTTCAATTCCAACGTGGCTTATTGTAATGACAACATTTCGTCCCTTGTAATCGACTCCAAGATTAACTCCACCACGAGACTGGTATGTTAAGCCCAAGAATCGTTTACAAGCATTGAGAAAGTGACGAGCATGATCAAATGTGTGAAAGCCAACGACATCCACTTCAAGAACACCTTCAAGAAGAGCTGTTCCATTCGAGAGTTCACGGAATATTTCAGAAGTTGGAAAAGGAACATGAAGAAAGAATACAATTTGTGGTCGAGGAATGTCTTGTTCTTTGCAAAAATCCACAACCATTTTAGGCATTAAAAGTAAATGATAGTCGTGTACCCACAAAATATCTCGGGGTTTGATCAAGTCAGCTACAGCTTTTGCTATCAATTGATTCACTTGATTGTATGCTGCCCACCATCGTCCATTATTTTTTTCTTCTTTGCCACTGACAAATTCAGCATCATCCCACACAGATGAATAAATATCAAGGATATCGACATTGTGGAACATGGGCCAAAGTTTGGATTTGCAATAGCCTTGGTAATGATCAGCTCCAAGTTCAGGGCTAATAAAGACGGCATGGGCATCCATAGCTTCAAGTAAAGTTTTAATTTCTTCGACATCATCCTCTGTCAATGGTTGGGATTGATATTCCAAAGTCACACACCCAACCCATTTCACATTCATACTCTGTGCAATTGTGCCTTCAGATCGAGCAATCAAACTATCTTTATCCCATTCTCCATGCCATTGTCCATCAATTTTATTCAAATGAATTGGTAAATGATAACAAATGAGATACAATGTCGAATCTGCATCAGGTTTATACGTAGCTGAAGCATGACGTTTAAACCGTGGATGCATTTTTTCTTTTGAAGCACCTTGACGAAAACGAGATTCACCTTGTTTTTCAATCTTTCCAGTAATCAAAGCTTGTTTAGCACTATGAGTTAATATCTTTCGCATATAAACAATGCTACGATTACAGATTTCCGATGTTTTTTGCAAGACACTATTTGGATCATACGTGCCAAAGTCTTCTGCAATTGTCATTTCTCTTCCTTCCGGTACAATAATTCGATCCTGATCAATTTGTTCCCATTTTGAAAAAGCACCACCAAGAAACAATGCATACATATACCTATGAGCAATTCCACGTGGTAAAATTAATGGTTTTGATGTTCGCCAAATTGGGTATTCTTCTGGCGTCGTCACCAATTCAATGCTTTCACTTGGATTGTATTGTCCCATCGTGTACGAAGCACCACTACAATGTAATTCTTCCCCAATACGTGTTTCTGCACGAACTCGTAGATGTACACGTGTATACGTGCCAGCATTAACATCCCCATCGTCCCCAATGGTGTCATCATCATTCGTCAAGTCAAGTGGATCTGGTTTGATTTTATTCAAGCTACTGGAGCTTCCATGCGACTCAATCGATGTATTTAATGGAAATACATCAGTAGAATCCTCTTCCATCCCACCGTTTCCATGCTTTAACTCGGACATGGCGGCAAACGTCCGTTGTCCGTCTCCAATTCCTTCTTCTCGTGAGAAGATTATGTATTACTTTTTTATTCACTTTGACAGAATCTACCACGAATTTAATTCATTTCATACAAATATCCAATCAAATTTAAAACTACTACATTAAAATACGTCAAGTTTCGTAGAAATAGTCTATGGTAGGATTTACTAGTAATGTACTATACATATTTTCTGTATATCTAATTACACCTATCTTAAAACTAAATACACGCAATATTACAGTATTTCCTGATATACAAGAAATAGTATTGGATTATAAATAATGTGATTCAGAAGTTGAATTTTAGTGTTATTTATATTATTACAAAAATATTCAATTAGTGTACGTATCTTTGTAGATTTAGTGTGAGTATCATCTATAATTTAGTGTGAGTATCAGATTAGATTGCAAGAGATATGAGGAGGAAGAGATGGTATAAGAGAATGGAAGAGGATTGTTTAAATGAATGACAGTATCTTAACATGGATACATGGAAACAATGCAACATATTCAACGTCAACTTGGTTTTGTCGTAATCGTTGTTGCGTGATCTTTGTGATTGCAGATGGGACACATAGAAGAACGCGAATGTTAACATAGAGATGCATGCTCATTTTCAATTTTACACGATGGCATCGCTTTCTTTTGCACGTCGAGTTCTTTATGGATGTTCAACAACAATGTTTTTATCAGCTACCTTTCCAGTTGCAATGCCTCATTCTTCTACAGCATTAAAAGCAATTGGAGCACAAGATACAACTCAACTCGAAGAAGCTGATCCATTTGTCATTCATGCACGTGAAATAGCCAAGAAACTTGGTGTTCGTCATCCTGAAAATGTTAATATTCTGCTTGATGAAAGCGATGGTGAAGGTGGTGGTGCTCTTGGTGCTGATTTAGTTGGTCGTGCATCAATTTGGATCTCCAAATCTGTTTATCGTGGGTTTTATCAAGCTCCATCAGAAGAAAGCACTGTACATGATTTAGAGGCTGATCCAGCACGTGAAGAAGTTGATTTTATTCTTGCTCATGAATGTGCCCATATTGCCAACAATCATTCAATTAAAATGACATCGTTTATTCCAATCTCCATGTTGAGTTCTTATGCAGTAGCTACTAAAGTCCCCAACAAACTACTTGGTGCTGTTCTTGGCTTTAGTATGATTGCTGGTGGTGGTTTATACTTATCTTGGCACATGGAACATGAAGCTGATCATATTGCTGCTGCACTTGGTAAAACTTTTCGTGAAGGTGGTCTCTCTACATTTGAACGTTCTCGTACTCGTAATTGCTTTCTCAAATCATACTTTGATACTCGTATGATTACAAAAGATGGCAATTACCTTGGAGATACATCCCATCCTTGGTTAACTACACGAATTCATCATCTCGAGCACATGGAATGCGAAGAGCATGATCACGCATGTATTTTCTGTTCATGGTTTACAGAAACTTTGAAAAAGGGTTTAAATATCGTCTGGAATCACTAATTACATATTTAATATAATCAAATGTTCATCTGATCTTGTAATAATGATCTTCATCTTGTAATTTTGATGATCAAATCTAAATGCAAACGTCATCTAGATAGTAGACACTTTGATCTAGATAGTAGACACTTTTGCACATATTGAATGCGATATACACTTTGTTGTCAATGAACACTGAACTGACTAGAAGCATCCCGATATATAAACAATCAAACTAAACATTCTTTCCTTGTTATTTTTCCATCTCAACGCCGTCCTTCTTTTTACGATAGAAACAATCTTCTCCTTCCATACTCATGCTTAATTCTTTGAGATGTCGAGTCACATTCTTCATCACATGCAATGCTTCCTACAATCTTTTAGTCAAAGTTTCTTCATCGATATACCTGAATGTTTTCCGACGAATATGTTAAGGATTCATTCACATTGTCCATACGAGAATTCGCTTCTACAAAAGCTGCTTGGCTTGTACTCCATGTACCTTTTTGAGCTTTTTCTGTTGCTTCATCTACACGAAAATCACCATTTTCATTTAAACTCTCTCCATACTGAGCAAATACAACTGCTGCTCCAATGTCAATCGTTGCGAAGGCTTCTTCTTTGCTATTGAAGACTTGAGAGCTTGTACTTTAGCCTCTACAGCGCTCTTATTTAGCTTGATCGCATACTCCTTGAGCAAGGACACTGAGGTAATGCTGTCCATCGTCAATAAGAATTTTCATGTCGCATGTGTCATGATATTTTGGTGCCGGTGAAACAATGGCATCGTTCGAAAGCAGTGGTGAAACCAAGGGGAGTTGAGGCACTTTTCGTTGTTATTGTAATGCAAGAGAGCCTACGAGCGCTACAGGAACGTGTGGAATCAAGTGCCAAAGCTTTTGTTGCACTTGAAACAGCGTATGCCAAGTTATTGAAGGAATATCATGAACTACAAGATAAGTTGATTGCTACAGAACTTAAGCTTCTTGATGCACAAGCAGCGAAATCTATTAAACAATTGAGTCAAGATATTTCATTGCCATTCTTGCAAGAAATACAATCATTAACAGAGCAATTGGAAATGTGTCAATTGACAAATGAAAAATATGAATCAAAAATTGCACAATTGGAAGAACTTGCATTAGAGCAGCAAGAAAAGATTCGTGATATGAAAGTACAACTTGAAATGCAAAATGTGAGATTGAAAACACAAGGATTTATCATTGAAATACATGAAAATGATCAAGATTTCTATCCGTCACCACCACCATCGCCATTGCGTTCACCATTCTTTTCAGCAATCCAAGCGACTGTGAAAGAGGAGACAGGATATTTTACATTTGATTGTACACCACCACCACCAACGACTACTACTACTACTACAATAACAAGCACAAAACCTCGACGAAGAGCAAAATCACTTAATACAGTGACTTTACAGAGAACTAGTGAACAGCTCGTTAATGCCTACAATGAGCATGCAAATACGTTATGTCAGCTTGAAAAATGGCAACAAATTGCTCGATTTACTGCAAATCAACTTAAGAATACTCGAGAGGAATTGGATTGCCAACAACAAGTGACAATGTCATTAAGATGGATCGTTGAAAGTGAAGCCAACAATCATTTACTCGAGATTGCAGCCCATCGAGATGCGATTCAATGTTTAAAAGAAAAATTGGAATCGCAAAAACTAAAGCTAAAGCTTGATTTGCTTGATGAACTACACGAAGCATACGCAAATGCACTCTCCCAACTTGAAATTCTAGACAAAGCTGGTGAAACCTCACAATTATTAAAAGAGAATCAAGATTATATCGCAACACTTCGCGGAATCGAAAGTACAATTCAAAAGCACCCTTTAGCACTCAATACAAAAGTTGCAAAAGAAAAAACAGTGTTTGCTCAAGTGGCAATCTTTTGCAATGAAATTACCACTCGCTTACGACAACTCATCCTTGAATATGAAAGACTTAAACAAGAACACCATGCTCTAACGACAACTCACGATACTCATCTAGCAAGAATTAAAGATTTAAAAGACCAAGTTCATGAACGTGATGCTGTCTTACGTATTTTACAAGAACGATTTAGCCAAGTTCACCATGTATCCTTATCGAAATTATCAAGTGGACAAATTAAAACATCATCAAAATCCAACAATTTACGCCTTAAACCATCAAATCCAGCTTTAAAGCACGAGCCAACACTTTGGCTGTAATTATTAATTGCAATATTAATCAAATAGTTGAGGAAGTCGAAGACTTAGTTTTGGTGGAGGTGAACCATCTAGCTTAGGAGCTAACAGACTTGTCGAAGTTAAGTTTCTACGCTCCATGTCTTCTCGCTCTAAATTTGCCACTTGAGATAATAACCCAGTTGGTGTTTTCTTTGAATGTCTTCTCGACACTTCAGCTTCATAAGCTACAGCTTCTCTTCTCGTAGTTTCAAGAGCATTTAGCACCGATTGTCCTTGACTAAATTCACAATTAATAAGCTCAAATAATTTTAATATTAAACCTTCTTTCACCAGGATCAGCAGACATATGAGCATTTAATAGCATTCTTCTTCTGTATGCAGTAATTAGAGCAGGAAATGGCAGAGTTAAATCCCCAAGCTTTCCCGCTTGCAAATCTAGCTCAAAATATAAGGCCATGTAATTAAAATCAAGTACCAGTAAACAGCTTAACTACCGAGTTAACTTCTTCGTCAGTAGCTACAGATTTGTTCTGTTCTTTGTGTGGTGACTCTAATGTTTCAAGATTATTTGGTCTTGGTCGCCCACGTTCTGTTAGTGGTCTTTGATCATGAATTCGCTTGGGATCACTCAAGTTATAGCGAGCTCGTACTTTTAATTTCTTTTTACCATGTACCATTGATATGAATTCTTCAAAATTAACAGCACCAACATCACTGTCATCTACTGTTTTAATAAGTTTGCGTACATCCTAGTTTATTTATGAGCTACAATTTAATATGAACAATTGTACATTGCGGCATTTTGCTAATCCAACAGAAACAAGAGGATCTTCTAACTCATTTAAACCAATTTCTCCTGATCCATCCATATCAAGAAAATCAAACCATCGTCGCATTAAAAGCATTTTTTCACGTTCCAACTTCATACCACTTTCTTTCCCATGTTTTTCTAACCATCGATGATGACTCCATATTAATTCCTTCTTTGGTGTTGGAGCTTCAGTACTTTCAGCTATTGTTTCTCGACTCTTTCTATTTCTTTCAACTTGAGGATAATTCTGTATTGGCTTTCGTTGTTGTATATATTTTCCTCGGTTAGCTATACAATTCGAACTAGTAGTATTATTGATCTCTGCTGACTTGGATAAATAGTTTGTGTTAATTCCACGTTTTGGTTGTTTGCGTAACTAGCAGCATTTTCACCAAATTTAATCATCAAAAGACCTACATGAATAGTCTTGAATGGTGGTGTCATATCATCCTTAGGTTTCTCACAAAGTCGCCTCGTATCATCCCCTTCCAATACAACAATTCGATCCGTTGATGGATTATATTCATACTTGACCTTGGCACATAACATGTTAATTTACAAATCTAAATATGACACCCAATGCAACCAGACTCTATCAAAAATACACATTTTATTATATCAACACAATCTAAGACCATAGTTCAAAAATGCAAACAAAACACCTTCGTAAGCTCAAAATGACATTATTAATCACTACACTATGGAATCACTCCTAAGCACCTTATCTAAAGCACTAAAAGCATTGACAGTAAAATATCTATTTAAGTACCTTGAATTTCACGTATGATAAACAAAATTATTAATTTACTTAATTGTTTAATTTGATATGTTTTCACAGCAACAAATACCTAAAAATTTCGAAACCTAGCAAGGTTATACCATGGCAGCAGCCACTTCCTAGGCTTCACGCAGCTAGGCGCTCAGTATATGTGAACAGGGTATATCATGGCAGCAGGCCCCAGTCGGGTTCGAATCAGCGACCATCCGGATGATACGCGGCCATTTCTGCACAAGGCCAAATCGCTGGTTCTATAATGTTTTTTATCCAATTGGTTAACTTTTTTATCCGGACATTTATGTAAAGTTATCCGGTGATTCCTTGGATAAGCGATGATGGGTTGGAGTCTACACGCGATTGCGGTGATTCTTGTAGCATTGGCATTGCGGGGTCTACAAGAAGCATGGAAAGAAGCTCACAATCAATACGTGTCTGTACATACAAGTCGCCGCATTGCTAATCATCACCGTCATGGTTTTTGGTCTTTCTTTTCATCACAAATGATGCAGCGTTGGATGATGTGGTTGCCTGCACTCGTTTTTCTATCGTGGTGGGCATGGCAGAGCTATAGTCATTTATTGTTTAATGATCGAAGTGTGGATGTGGTTGATGATAAAGATGTACCTGATCTTGTCCCAATTGAAGGCTGTGAAGGAATTGCAAGAGAAATTAAACCATTTAAGATGAAAGCGAAAAAGTTATTACCAATTGAAGATCAAGTAGCTGCGAATAAAAGGCGATCAGCACGTGCATTTAATGCGCTTTTAGCACAGAAAGAAAAGTTTGAGAAAACACCGATTGAAAGACCTTCTGGGTGGATGGTGTATGATGCAACAGCAGGGAAACTTGTGCTTGCGAATGGAGACGAGTCATAGAACGTTTTGATATTTACTATATAAACGTCGTCTTTCTTTACAAGATGTCTGCGATGAAGTCTTTGATTGCTCGTTTGTGCATTGTAATGTCCGTTTGTAAATCGTTCATGAGAGTTTCCATGACAGATTTCAGTGTCAACTTTTCAACATCACCTTCGTCCATTATCTTCTTGACACGATCTTTTAAATCTTGAGAAAGAGTGTCTTCAGACGATGGAGGAGGAGTTATTTGAGGAGGCATTTTTTCTTCAGCTTTACGTGCCATTGCTTCAAAATCTTCTACATCACTTTCTGTTTCTGCTTCATCGTGCTTGGCAATCTATTCGTCATTTTCATTTTAAGGTCAA
>JNBS01001910.1:0-22190 GCA_002081575.1 Thraustotheca clavata | reverse complement strand
TTTTACACTCATTTGACTTTGAACTACCTTATTCCAGCGCAGCTCAACATCAACTACTAACTCTCACTCAGCACCCAACAAGTATCCAATTCTCTTTATATCGCAACAAAGAACACCGCAAACTATTGTGCAGTAGTACAATAAATCTTCATTGTAAATCTCTCAACTAATTTTAGTGTACAGTAATACTGTAAGGTTATGTTAATGTTGCGTATATCATCTTTAAGTTTCTAGATACATTAATTATCTATTATCTTACAGGGACATCATGCGTCTTCCTAAAGGCTGGGACACAGCAATTGATCCCTCGACATCACTAGCTTACTACTTTAATCGTAGGTACAAAGGAAATATCTAAAATGTGTTTTACAAGGTGTTGATTAGCACTGGAGAAACATCATGGCTTTCACCAACTCTGCCAGAAATGTCTGTGAATGCTGCTGCTGTTTATATTCAAAAAACATGGAGAGCTAAACAAGCCCGAGCTAGAATTCAAACAATGATGCATTCAGTTTATAGACGAATATTTGATCCAACTACTCAAGCATACTTTTACCACAATGTTAAAACTGGAGAAACTTCATGGTTTGCTCTTATTATTTGAGTGCGTGCTTAGAATGAATAGGATGACACCCCGAGGGCTTAAGATAAAGCCTAAAACTTCACCGAATGAAGGAATTGAAGATAGTTTAGACGATACTACAGAGCTACCGGAGGGATGGACTGAAGCATTTGACACTGCTACACAGCATACATACTATGTCAATGAAAAAACACGAGAAACATCGTGGACTAAACCTCACTTTGATGGATCTTGGAAACCATTTTCGCTGAATGAAAATGATGCTGCTATCTTAATGCAAGCTGCTTGGCGTGGACGATGCGATCGTGTAAGAGTTCGTGAATTAATATTGGAAACAACAGAGATGGTCACAGATCCTGCGACTGGCAAGGCCACATACTACAACAAACGTACAAATTCATCTTCCAAGTACGCATCTATTTTCATTTTATATTTCATCACCATTACAATTAGATATCCCTCTCGATTACCGTTGATTCCATCTCAAAAACCACGCTTTGGTGAAGCACCACCGTCCAAAGATGAATCTGAGAGTAGTGAAAGAAAATTACGAATTGGAGTTCGTCTATATCCACGATCAAAGGCACAAGTACTAAAGTATGCTTCATTGAGGGTTGACTAATTGAATTTACAGAAAATTGTTGATGCTGCGGAAGACATGGAGTTGGACAATATTCCTGCGATAGAGCTCAATCTAAGTAATCTTCAAGCCTTGAAATTATCTAGTCGTATATGGAACCTTGACAATCTTGAACGACTCGAGTTAAATGTAAGAGCAGACCAATCTCAAAGTTCATTTCTACTAGAACAATCGATTACTACGTATACCTTCAGGAATACAAGATTTGACCAAACTTGTTTATGTATGTACCATAAGCCTTTCTCATAAGAACTTCATTATCCTAGCTTGATGTAAGCCACAATGCGCTGACAACTTTGCCTTCAGGCCTTCAAACTACACTCACATTAAAATACCTGGATGCATCGCACAATTATATAACAACATTTTCACCACGTTTATGGAAAATCAAAAGTCTTACAGAGCTCAATTTAAGCTACAATCATCTTGAAGAAATGCCTTATATCGAAGGTGACTTGAAATTACTTAAAGAAACTGGAGCTTGGGGTGTTGGAATTGGACTTTTGATTCAATTGCAATCACTGAAAATCAACCACAACAGATTACGAATTTGGCCAATGTCTTTAGAAAATTGTACAGCATTGTCATTTTTGGATATGAGTCACAATGAATTGGAAATTTTAAGTGATGATGTGGGCAATTTGAAGCAACTGGAAGTACTAAACATTCACAATAACTCATTGAAAAAATTGCCTGATACAATCGGATCACTTGGAAAGCTACGTGAATTCTTCGTGTCAAATAATCAACTAAGTGATATTCCACCCAGGTATTCATTGCTCTTGAATATATCTCATAATAATTAGGATTGAAGAGTGCAGTCAACTTACAATATTAGATATCTCCAACAACAAAATGCGAGCTTTGCGAGTCGAAATCAAATCTGTGATATCTTTAAATCACCTACTTCTTGCTGGAAATCCTTTATCACATTTTCCAAACCATCTTCATGATATGAATGAACTACAAATTCTCAATGTTTCACACTGTCAGTTGCAATCTCTACCAGATAATGTGTGGAAATTTTCCTCTAAAAAAGCTCAATTATCAACTTTTGATGGCAGCCATAATGAATTAGAAATATTGCCAATTACTGGTATTACTTTACTCCGACAAACTCTGAGCAATTTGCATTTTTCAAACAATAAAATTCGCTTCTTGGATCCACTTGTATGCAGTTGTCAAAAGATTGTAGAGATTCGTTTAGATCATAATTGTCTACAAGGAATACCTAAAGATATTGCCCAAATTAAAGGTAAAATATAATTTAAAAGCAACTTGAATCACGTTGAAAATAGCTTTGGAAGTTCTTTTGCTTTCACACAACCAAATTACTGTCGTACCCGATGAAATTATTCAATTATCCAAACTTCGAGTGCTTCAATTACAGCACAATAATCTAACAAAGTTGCCTCAACTGCTAGGTAAAAAACTTTTGAAATCGCCAATTCATGTATATTTTAGGTCAATTGGCATTACTAGATTATCTTGATGTCTCACACAATAAGTTATCCAACTTACCATCAACGTGCAACAAGCTTAAAAGATTAAAGTACGTCTCGGCTGCATTTAATCAATTGCACCAAAGACCACCATTTTGGTATTTATTTAGACTTTAGTAGCAATCCATTTGAGACTATTGATGCTGATTTACAAGCATTTCTTGATGCTGTTTATCAAGCAAAATTAGATGTTGACAAAAAGCAATACGAGACTGCATATGAAGTATTTTCAAAAATTTTGTTTGATGTGAAAATTCGTCCACTTGCTGTACTAAATGAAACACATAAACATATTCGTGCTACAGCATTCTTTTATCGTGGAATTTGTCGATATCAACAAGTAAATGTATCTATGTCATTAACATTAACCATACTGTTTAGATCTCTGGAGCATTGAATACACTTGGTAGTCTAAATGAAGAGGCAGTGAGTCTTATGAAAGTTATCCATGAAGACATCATGATTCATGAGTACGATGCTCATCGTCCACGTCAATTGCAAAATAAAGCTTCACCACCAACAAAATACCCTGATGAAATTACATCTGCAAGAACTCGTTTAGCTGAGGTAATTCAATGCAAAGATCAGCACCGTGCATCAATATCAGAGTGGAAAAATGATGCTATTACAGATTTAAAAGCTGCTTTACGACTTAATATGGAGCCAGCCACAGCAAGCTATACTCTATCTATGCTATATTCCAAGCTTGGAGAGGTGAATTGCAATATTTCTTCAGTATTTTACATGATTTTAGTACCCTCGTGCTGTGCACATGTGGACTAAAGCCATTGAATATTTGCAAGGTTTTCAACAGTCAAAAGATGAAAATGTTATGACCATGCTAACTGCACCATTAATCATGGAACGTGCACGATCCTACGCTCGAATGGGTCAAATTCCTCAAGCTCTTGTTGATTACAATACTATTCTATCAGCTTTTCCCCAATATGCTGAAGCTCAACTCGAAGCAAATGAATGGACTGATCACCAAAAAAAATATCATGAACCTTGTGGAGTTGATAGCGATGAGCTTCTTCGAGCTTACAATATTGACATTCGAACTGGAATATGTCGTCGACATTATGATCCATCTATTGACTCACTACCGCCAAGTCAACTCAATGAAATTGATGCTAAGGAACGCTTTCTTGCAGAGTGTCAAAACTTACGAGATGAAATTGGTTCATCTCAAGCTAAATTACTAATATCACAAAATGAAGCTAAAGCCAAACGAGAAGCTCTAGTTTCTGCAGTTCTTGATCGTAAACGTGAAATTCGATCAAATTTAACTATGGCCAAAGAAGAAGAGGATCAACGCAAACGTGATGAAGCTATTGCTCACGCGCTTTATCTAAATCAAGTTGAGCTTGCACGTGAAGCGAATGAACGTATATGGCTTCAATACGAAGAAGATCTACAAAGATGGGTTGAGCAAGAAAATGATAGACTGCGATTGGAAGAACTCGAAGCTCTTGAAGCAGCTCGACGAAAAGCTGAAGAAAAAGAAGAGCACAAGAAGCGATTAGCACGTCGTGGTGGTCTTCGACAAGCTGCATCGACACGAGCTAAAGCAGGAAAATAAGTAAATCACTTTTGTATGCATAACATTTGCTCAATATTTTCATGCTGATTTTATCAGCGAATTCTAGGACTGTGAGAACATTAGAGCATGAATGAAAGAGGATGATTTAATTGAAAATATACTAGGAAAGAAAGAGAGATAGAGCATCATTATATTCATAAGCATTTTTTGGGTGTATCTGGTGAATAATTTATCAAGTTGACCTTCAATTTTCTACCCTAGTCTGGAGAAAAATTTGTTTATTATACAGATTTGTATGTTCTAACCGTAGGCTAAAGGAAATAATGGTATACAAACTTACTGCATATTTTTTGCCTTGGAACAAGGTTCACTTTTGACAAGCAACAGCGAGCGACAAGTGACGTGATGCGAGGTATCTGATGCAAAAGATGATGATTTAGCGTAAATTAGACGTAGAAAGCAATGTAATATGTGTGCCTCAAGGATCTGGAAGGGATGGAAGCGTGTCTTTCAAGTCTTTTGATGTGAAATCGCTGTGGAAATGGACCGAGGATGGCATAGAAATCGATTGGAGAGCAAACACGAAGGCATTTGCATTGAATGAAGCATATCTAGTAGCATGTTCTACATTAGAATGCAATGGTGCTATTGCATCGATGGTTTCTAACCAAATCCGAGATGATGGGGCTTTACACACTCGGTTTGCATTGCTTAATGAACCAGCACAAATAGTACAAGGGGTGCTAATGGCTAGTGTAGATGATTTAGTAGCGTTTAAGTGTACTTCGATGGTTGAATTGAGCTCCAGACAACTTCGTCAAGTTGTTGAGACTACACAGACTAGTCCAGGGCATTTATTTAATTTGTTTCCTTTGCTTGCAGTCGGAACAATTGTATTTGGTGGTCTTTTTAAAAATTTGTTTGGAAGACATCGGCATCGTGATGACTCATCGAATAAAGCTTCTTATACTGAAAGTACTCCTTCTTTATCGGTAGTGCCTACCGAATATTGCTACGGAATTGATGAACGTGAGTTATTGGTACAAGAACAATTATCCTCTGGATGCTGTGGGCAAATTTGGAAAGCAGTGTACAAAGGCCAAGTTGTGATTTTGAAAACAATTCGAGGGTTAAATATTACAAGTACATCAAAAACAAGTGAAAAAGAAGATCTTGGAGTATTTGTACGTGATATTACTTCGTTGACACGGTAAATCAATTCTTTGGTCCATGTTCTCATCATCGTTAGAGCTCAATCGCCATATATCTGCAATGTTTTTGGTGGCCGATATCTTACAAACTCTGCTATTCATATTGTTATGGAATACATGAAGCTTGGAGATTTGACAGGTGTAATTGCTGCTCAACCTCCTGGAGGATCCCGATGGGATAATTTTATCAATTATGCTTTGGATATTGCACAGGGCTTATGCTTTCTACATAGCAATGGACTGGTTCATTCGGATCTCAAGAGTGCAAATGTACTGCTTGGGCAAATATCAGGTATTGATCGGGTTGGTGCAAAGCTTACTGACGTTGGTTTAACAAGGTAAGTTATCAATGATGCAATGTTATAATTGCTCATATTTTGCATAGAACGCAGCAAATTGATCTCACATTAATGCCACAAGCTTTATTGAACTACCGTTGGATGGCACCTGAGATGTTTACAGCCGAACCTGAATATAGGCCATCCGTGGATGTTTATTCCTTTGGCATGATTTTATTTCAAATGGACAGTGGTGAGCCACCATATTGGAGCAGTCGATCTGAATCTGGAATAATGATGACAGACATAATGGTCGCCGACTGTGTTATCCGCGGTTCGATAAAACCAAAGTTTAACTCTACCTGTCCTGTGTGGATTGAAGACCTCGTATATCAATGTACCAATCCAAATTGGAATTTAAGACCAACAGCTATCCAAGTTCGTGACTCAATTTTAGAGCACATGACAAGCGAATCTCCAGACGATTTACCTCCCTTTCCATTGCCTACGTTTGGTTCAAATCAAAATTTCAGGCACGATTCATCCGTTTACAATGATGGCGGTAGCTCTGTAATCCACGTTGATGGTGACAGACTTCATCTCCATGTGCTTCGTCCTTATCGCGTGGTCGATTCAGAATTAAAGGCAATTGAACAAATTGCTAATGGTGCTTTTGGTGAAGTTTGGCGTGGCACATACAAGGATCAAAGAGTAGCAATAAAAACTCTAATCGGATTTCAAGATCATACTGCTGATGACTGGATCACGTTTATCGATGAAATTAAAATCATGACAGTGTAAGTCTTTCATCACACTAACATCCACAATTCTAATACCCACATTAGACTTCGATCTCGATATATTTGTCAAATGATCGGGTTAAGTTGGCAACCTTCTTGTGATATTAAATTGGTGCTTGAGTATATGGATGGTGGAGACCTGAGAGATTATTTGACAAAAACAGAACAATCAACCAAATGGAATGAAAAGCTATTGCTTGCTTTGGATATTATTGAAGGATTGTGCTATCTTCATGACACTCAAATAATCCACCGGGATCTCAAATCTCGCAATGTCCTTCTCCAAAATTCAGGACGATTGTGTGCCAAGCTTACTGATTTTGGTATTTCAAGATATGTCGAGCAAAATACTATGAGTTGTGGAATTGGTACATATCGTTGGATGGCTCCTGAAATGGTTATAAATGGTCACTACACCGTTGCTGTTGACATTTATTCATTTGGAATGATTCTAAACGAATTGGACACTCACCAAGTGCCTTATTACGGTGAAAAAACACCAGAAGGACAAGTAATCACAGATATTGGCATCAATGACAAAGTTCGTCGTGGATTATTAAAACCTCGGTTCACATCATCATGTCCAAATTGGATTAAATCTCTCGGTTTGCGTTGTGCCTCAATGAATCCAAATGATCGTCCAACAGCTCAACAATTACGTGCAGAATTGAAAGCTCAAATGGACCCATCACTTTTTGAGTAGGTAGTACTAATACACCGTAATCTTGTCAGTATTATGCACACCATTACGCAGCTGGAATGATAAACCACGATATGCCACCACAACCCAAACCAAATTTCTTTAAACTTTTTTGCAGCTGCGTGCTATTCATCACACAGAACAAGATATGAAGGATGTTCAATTAACTACTCTACAACGTTAGGGATGACATGGGAAATTAAATCATGTAATACATGGGGTCAGTAGAAGGGTGGCGGTCAGATGCGTTTTTCTTGTTGCACTTTTTTTTGTCGTGATTTGCATTGCAATTTTCGCATTTGCCATGAGACTCTTTCTTTCTCTCTTGGTGCCATCAACTTTTGCTCTTCCAATTCAAAATATAAACAGTGTTTGTTGGTCTCCATTGACATCTTTAATAGAAACTATCCAAACTCTCAGCCATATACCTCCAATTGCTTCATTGCCATGTCCCAATAATTTAACTACGACTGCTACAACTGAATGGACTACCAATTCCTCGATTGAAATTGAATGGAATTTAGTTGCAAATACAACAATTCGTGTAGTAGAAGCAGCAATGGGCTATCGCATGACGTTGTGTATGAATTGCTCATTTGACTGGATTACTACGATTCATCCACCTAATGCTACTTCCAATGTCACAGCATTAGTGTCAAATATACCTCGTACGAGATACGAGTTGCAATTTATAGCTATTGTCGAGGTTATTGACGCTCTATATACAATCGGTTCGAGCTTTCAAATCTATATGGCACAAGGAAATACCACGATACAATCATCCTCTGGCAGTAGTAATACATTGGTGTCCCAACAACCAACCACTTTCGAACCAAGTGAATATTCAACTCAAAAATTATCACCAGCAGTCATTGACGCTTTAATTGTCAGTGGGTGTGTTGTGGCAGTATTACTTTTATTCTGTATTGCTTATCAATGTCGAAAACAACGAAAACGTGATGATTTAGAAACACCAATTCCAGCTCAACCTGCTGTACCATTACCTTGGCAAACACAATCACTTGGTGCTTCTGGTATTCGTACCAATTCAGTTCTTAATCGCTCGTCTCGTGGATTTACTCATTCGACAGTGTCAGAACCACCGATGTGGGAAGACACAATTATGGTTTATGGCTATAATAGTCGTATTCCTTTGGATGAATATTTTTCAAGTCCATCGCAAAGTTCAATAGCTACGTATGATGATCCACGTGCACCAAGACTTGATAATGATGGCTCATCGTCCATCTTTAGTGCAGGAGATAGCAATGCTGACTTTGGGGATTCTCGAAGTACATTTGGCAGTACATCTAGCGATATATCTACGCATTCAATGCAGTATTATGGTGCTCCTGTAGTTCCTGGTAAACGTCCAGGCTCTTCTACAACGTTGGCTGCATCATTAAAGTAATTTAATAAATCTATTCTATACTCTCTATTTCTCAAGAAATGGGACAGGTCTATCTCCAAGAAA
Source organism: Thraustotheca clavata (assembly GCA_002081575.1). Lineage (NCBI taxonomy): Eukaryota > Oomycota > Saprolegniomycetes > Saprolegniales > Achlyaceae > Thraustotheca > Thraustotheca clavata. Next base: position 13,459 of record JNBS01001910.1, on the reverse strand, counting down.
AGTGTATATGTGATGCTTCTACATGATAAAGAGTGGCTTTTACGTAATGAATGAGCATAAAAATGATTAAGCTTGCCTCATTATGACAATTTGTGTCAGTTTGATTGATAGCTCTTTTTCCAGTAAAGGATAGTATGATCAACTGGTAAATCATTTTGAGTTTGATGGTGTTGTCACGTGAAGGTTCGTTGCCAATTCTTCCGATCCATGAAAGGATTAATACAATGAATATGGCTTCGATGTTATTTCCTGATCAAGGAATGGCACTATTTGATGCTTCGGACACGGACATTCTTGAAGCATCTTTTCCTATGCACGATTGTGAAAGTTGTCAATATTTTCCTGTTGGAAATGACTTTACACCACCAACGTCTTATATTCCCAATGTTTTACCATTGCCTCTCTTGGTACCAATTCTTACATCAACAACTCCACCATGGGAAAATCAAACTCCAATGTTACCAACTCAAGTAGTTGATTCAAGTTCGCCAACTGATCGTCGTCGACGTTGTAGCCATGTTAATTGCACAAGCCAAGCACGAGCTTATGGGAAATGCAAACGTCATGGTGGCTCTAAACGCTGTGCAGTGGACGGATGTTTAAAAAGTGTTCAAAGTCGTGGACTTTGTATTCGTCATGGTGGTGGTTCTCGCTGCAAAGTACAAGATTGTACTCGAGCATCTCAAAGCTTAGGATTATGCAAATTGCATGGTGGTGGTCGCCCTTGTATCATGCCTGGATGCAGTAAAAAAGCTCATATGAAGCAATTATGCCGACAACATGGTGGTGGTGCTAAATGTCGACTAGATGGATGTATCAAGTGGGCTCAACGCAATCACTTGTGCCTTACTCATGCCCGTCTTGAATCATCACCGCAATAATTTCAACTAAACCACTTTGATTCATTCAATTTCATCTTGTCTTTAAACTTTTCATTCGCCACTACTCATACTACGATAGCAATACACAATATCTTGAAAAACATCATCCTATCACTTTTACAAAGCAAAGCTTTAGCAATAGTATTTAAAAGCTAGCTATCGTTTATGAAATAACATGCCAGTACAACAAATTTATAGCCGAAAGAACTTTTAAGTTAATCATAAACTGAGCTTTAAGAGTTGTTTTATTAATTGATTTGGTAAGTTGACACTGGTAATAAACTACAAGTGTATAAAAGTTAATCATAAACTGAGCTTAAAGAGTTGATACATTAATTAAACCAGAGATCTCTAGCTTTATTCTCAATAAGTCATTTCTTACATTAGAAATAGCTGAATATGGAATTATAGTCTGTTTAGTTAGTACTTTTAATTTATCTTGAGGTTTGTATAGTAAGTGATGCGTGTCAATTCATTTTAGATTTTGCACTCAAGAGAACAAGTGGTTAATGGTTGAAGAATTAACTCGTGACGTTCCTAATGAGATTCGTATGAGAATTAATGCAAATTTAAGCTTAAATTGATGTATGTAGAGTACTTTGAAGATGGCAAGACTACATATTGTTATGTTTTGAATCAAAGTGTCCGTGATATTGAGTTGAACCCTGCTAATCTTTTAGTTATGGGAAATGGAAGTGAATGTGGTGTGGCTATGACTCTAGTTTTGCCTGTTGTTGTTGATGAAAATCATGTTGAAGTATCATATTTGACAAAGAAATTGATGCATTGAATAGAGCTTGAGTATGTGGAGTGTATCCCCAAGATGGAATAATGCCACTCTTGTCAGTCAAAAGCATCTTTTGCCATCTCCAAATGATGTCGGAGAACGAGTGCAAATATCACAAGCTTCGTTGATTATTTGCTTGATAAATTCCTCTTGTAATCCTTTTAACCATAGTGGAGTCATACAAACGTATGCACTTCCTTCCAATTTCACCCCTGTCAATGCACAAGCTTTTACAATACCATTAAATTTGACTAATCCTGGAAATTATTCTGCATGTGCTCACATCACACTACCACCAGTGTATCCTTTGCAATATCGGTATGATTTTGCTGTATTTCAATCCTTTCAAGTACAAATACAATATCAAATTGTTCATCTAAGCTATTCATTAGATTTTGAAAGATTCTACAATTCCTTCCCCTCCAATACAAATTATTACTGCTGATGTTTATGGTAATTTAACTTTTATATTGATCTGATTGTATTTGATAGACAAATGGACTGTTATCATTACTTTATGCAGCACTACATTGCTAGTGATTCTTTTAATTGCTGTAGCTTGGTGTTATAAAAAAAATTCTCCAAAATTATCAACTATTGCTGCTCCAAGCCCACGTTATATTGATCCTGAAGTATCTACCTACACAAGTATTGAAGAACAAACAACATCAAAAGCAAATATGACATTTCCTGTTTTCAAGAATATTTTAAAGGAATCCATGCAATCAACAAAATTCATTCGTCATGATGAAATTGAAACTTTGGATTATCCAGAGTCTGCAAGAGGTCGTTTATTCAGCCCAACATCAAGTTTAGCTTCATCTATTGAAAGTCATCCAACATTAAGAAATCCATATTTGGACACTGATGATCGTGAAATTGAACTTTAATCTAATTTTAAGCTAATTTAGACAAAAATTATGCTACAACAAGCAGCTAATGTTGCCAAAGCTGCTGTACATTTACGTGGAAAGATAACTCATCCAGAACGAAGATTAGTGACAAAAGCTCATACATTACAAGCTATTTTGAATAAAAAACCAGAACAAAGGACTGCTGAAGGTAGAATTATTTGAAATTGACATAATCTCAATGTAGCAAAGAGGTTGATTTAGTCTTTGAATGGGTCACAAAAAATGAAAATACAAACAAATTATTTAGTGGAATTCAAGATGTTATTTGCAAATCCATTTGCAGAGAAATGACTTTATATAATGCTCCACCAGGCACTGTAGTTTGTTATCAAGGTGATTTTGGTGATATTTTCTATATTATCTTAGCAGGACAAGTATCACTATACGTCGACTCGACTGAAAATCGTACTCCGATGGAAGAAGAAATGAGAAATAATACCATTGATTATAATGATGAACATACACGAAAAAGTTTTGGGATATTTATTCGCAAAATTGGTGCTGGTGGTACTTTTGGTGAACTCGCTGTTTTGGACCCTTCAGCACAACGGTATTAATTACTTCAAATTATAAAATGAAATATTTGTAGGACATGTACAGTGGTCACCAATGTACAAACTTCATTTATTTGCCTCAAACGTGCTGCTTATCATCGTTTAATTCGTGCTTGCAATGGAGAAGAAATCACATTTACACAATTTGAATTTGTAGAGGATTTGTATTATTTTGAATCATGGGCTCATGGTGATATTCAGCGTCTTTCCAACAAACTTAAACCTCTTACAATTTCTGCCGATGTACTTTACTATATTATGATATTATCTCAATTTTGTCTAGAGCTTTTTGCTACGACATGGAAATGAAGTCAATAGCATGTTTCTCATTTATTCTGGCATTGTACAAGAGTCAACTCCTATGATATCTCTCACTGATGAATATGGATTTGTTGTGAAATACACTCAAGTAGAAGAAGTATCAACAAAGAAACCCAAAATTGTTGCTCCAGAAGAGAGTGTCATGCAAGGTGTTCAACTTGGTGATCTTCATCGAAAGCGAATTAGCCTTGAAACAGCGGTATATGAGGAGCATGATATTTGTGGTAATCTTGCTACAGTATGTGGTATAGCTTATTACTTATTTCAGGGGAGCATGCATTATTATTTAATGAAGCACATAGTAAAGTAGACCTTCGAGCAGGTAAGTAAATTTCATTGATTCACTACTTTAAACTAAATGCTTAGTGACTGATGTTAAAGTTTTGGTCATGGATGTAATTTAAGTTTAGTTATGATAGTGATTAACTATTGTTTAGCGAGCAACTTGGAACGATGTCTTTATGATTGATAGACTTGAACATATTCTACATGCTCAACAACTTTTTCGAGATATGGCAATAGCGCGGGATAATTGGAGAAATACTCGAATAGCTATTGCCTCAACTCATCCTCGATTACTCTTGACAATGTAGATTAAAATTCTACTTGTTTTTGATAAACTTTTGTAGCTCAACGAGATCAATGATGAAACATGCTAAAACAATTTGTGGGTGGTGTGGGTCTCATGATCATATTACAGGTAAAATTTTCTTGGAGATCATGTAATCATTAATTTTGTAGGCGATAGATCTTGTACTAAAGTTGTCGAAGCTAAATTTCAAGCAGGAATACGAAAACAGCGTAAAAAACAAGCAGAAGAACAAAGAATAATGGCTATTAATGGTACTCGAATGGCTAAAAAGAAGAGTATATTAAACCAAAAGTTCAAGCTAGCTGCTCAAACTGTAAATAAATATATAGCAATTATTTAAGTTAATTAGGTTATTACTACAACCCATTTAAGACAAAGACAATCGGAACTCTTATCACCGAAGGAACAACTCTACCGTGACTGGCAAATTGCAGCAACAAAACAAAAAATAATTGCAAACCATGAAGGAACTTCACCCAAACTACAAGTACAATATATTATAAAGAAAAAGCTGCATTTCTTTAGGTTCCACAAGCTTTACGTACAGCAATAGCACATCCCAAACCACCAGAAGCAAAGTCACCAAAAAATAACTTTTCTCCTCGACATAATTTTCACATTTTAGAAGATGAAACACGACAAGCTTTGCCAACTTTGCATTTACCTCATCATTTATTAAACACTTTAGCTAAAGACAATGTTGCGATTGAATACAAACAGAATCTACTACAACAACTCAAGGTACATTTGCATTTATATGTATTACGTAATTTTTTGTATGTAGAAAGTACAATCGATAACAGAATATCAAGAAAAGCGTGTTGATGTATTGAAATCACTTGAACAACCAGCTCAACCAAGTCCAACAACAAGACCTCGTGTTCCTAGAAATAAAAAATGGCGACGTGGTCAACCTACTCGTTTTGATCGTCGAGTGAATCGAATGTTAAAGAAAATATGGCCAAACGAACATGCTTTACCCAAGATTGAAGAGAGTTTACAAGCTATTAAAATTCGGGACGAATAGCTTTATCCTCTGGCTTTGGATGCTTGACTAATTGCAATGAGTTCTTGGAGCAATGGTCTCAATTCAGCTAGTGGTAACATTGTCGTGCTGTCACTTAAACCTTGTTGAGGATTTGGATGAGTCTCAATGAAAAACCCATCGACACCAACTACAAGTATTAAATCCTTTGAAAAGAGAGATATTTTACCAGCAGCAGCCATTCGAGCTATCGTCGGAATATATTCACGATCACCATTGCTTGAAAGGCTAGAACCTGTTCGTTGTACACTGTGGGTCACATCTTGCACCACCATTGCTCCTTGTTGTCCAAGTTTGGGAATATTTCTTGGATCAACTACTAAATCACCATACCCAAACATTGTGCCACGGTCTGTCAGAATGACATCTAATTTACTTGAGACTTTACATTGCTTTTGGTATTATTTATTACCTTGGTGTTGGGTCGTTGTCGTGACTTTCTTGGCGGCTAGAAGCTATATAATACAATCAAATTGGACAAAAGCCTTAATACCATTGTCTCTGGTGAACACATTTGTCCTTTTTTAATGTTGACAAGCTTTCCTGTTTTGGCTGCAGCTACCAAAAGATCAGTCTACAAAACTTGTCAATTTTGTTACATTTTAGTCCATCATACCTGTCGGCACAAATACGCTGGGATTTGTACAATATCAACTACATTTCCAACGGCCTCAACTTGGCAAGTCTTTACAAAAGTTTTAGAATTATATTTTTTCAATGGTTTATCGTACCTCATGTACGTCTGTCAAAATTGGCAATCCTGTTTCTTGTTTAACTTGTTGTAAAATATCCAAACCTACTTCGAGACCAGGTCCACGAAAACTACACCAATTTAGCCATTTTTTGCATCTTTTATTTACCTTGCAATATCTTGGCGATTTGCTTTGTCAAAGCTAGCTTTAAAAATGACTGGAATTTCAAGCTCTTTACCAATTTCTTGGAGACTACAAAACTCGTAATTGTTTTCCAATACAATTAGCACCTGTGAGCAATTTGCAACACAATGTCTTTGGATTCAATCACACAAGGTCCTGCAATGAGAAAGAATGGATTTGCCTGACGTAGAGTTCTGCCGAGCATAATTTCCTCAGAGTTGTACTCACCAACCAAATTGAGATGACAAGCTTTTCGCATGTTCGTCGGCTCATCGTTGGCCTTGGCAATCCTGGTGAAAAGTATGAGAATACGAGGTACGCTATTGATTTTAATTGCAATTAATCAGTGGGATTGAATATAGACACAATATTGGTAAAATGGCATTGATGCACTTTTTAAAATTGCATGGAAAACCTACTTGGCATGAAGTTAAAGCAGTTCATGGTGAAACTATGATGCATCATTTCAATTTTGATCATACTCATAAACGCTTTGGAGATGATTTGATTGATCGCATGTCTGAACGACGCAAAGCACGAACAATTGCTGAAGGAGTTCCTTATCCAACAGTAGATGTGCATGGATTGCTTCCTTCTACTTATATGAATCGATCTGGAATGTCTGTAAAGAGTTTTATGAATGCTCATCAATTTCGGTGATTTACTAGAACGATAACGTATTGATTGATTACTTTTGTAGACTCAAAAATAATGCTCTTGTCATTAACAAACATGATGAACTTTTAGTTCTTACAGATGATATCACGTTGCCTTTTGGTTCGTGTCGATTTAAGCCGAAAGGAGGCTCTGGTGGACAAAATGGAGTCAAAGATATTATCAAATGTGTTGCCACAGAGAAATTTGCTCGTCTCAAGATCGGAATTGGTAGTCCTTCGTGGTTTTTGGATCCAAGCAATAAAGGAAATCCACCACCAGGATTACAACTTGACAAATATGTTTTGGGAAAATTTATGCCTCATGAACAAGACGAGATGAATGAACTATTAGAATTTACAAGTGCTCTATTACGTGTATACGTACATCGTGGAATGAATGAAGCTACAAAACTAGCAAATTCAACGGATGTCAATTCGTACAAAATCAAAAAGCCCACCAAGAAAGCACCAAACAGTGAGCCTTTGTAAGTAAATAGATTGCAAAGACAATATATGATAGTGTGTTAAATAATTGCATCTAGAGCTGTTTAGTTGATGGTGGTATACACAAAATTTCATCTTCAAAGACTCGAAAGTCACCAGCAGAAAGTAGAACTACATCACTACTTAAATCACTACTGGGTCTTGGTTTCGGAAAGAATGGTGGACATCTACCACTTTCAAAGTCTTCCATGAGGTAAAACATAGCGTCTGACGTTGTATTCAATTCCGAGTCATTGCTAATTGTACTAAAGACATATTGGGAATATTTGGTTTGTAGCATTGTTGACATTGATCCATCTCGACGTGATGATGGATGATCAAGTGAAAAAGTGCTAATATCTTCAATAAGTCGAGCGTGGTCAATTATCGCTCCCCCATTTTGAGGAATTTCATCAGTACGAACAAAAATATCAAACTCTCCTCTAGGTTCAGTGGGCAATGGTTCTTGGTTAGCTTTAGGTTTAACAATATACAAAACAAGTGCCAATGCAGCAATTGCAACAACAATGGATGCTATGCTTATAGAAACGATCATAGCTGCATTTTTGTCTGGAATAGCAGAGGTATTTACTTCTGGAGTCGTTGTCACCATCGAATACTTGTTTAAAAGAGATTAAAATTACAACTAAACTCAAAGTCACAAAGGATTATTCGTCACTTTGTATTATGACGTAGACGTACAAAAATGAAAAAGTTGTTTAATGAAATGCAGATGGATGACTTCAAGAGTTCCAGCTGTGTAGACGCATTGTGTTGTCCCATTTCAATTACATGCTTGAGTTTGCCATTGATAGAAAACCTTTTCAATTAAAAATTGAATTTTCATATAGTACACTTTTTATAGAGAAATACACTAGAAAAGTAATAAGTTGATTAAACTAGCAATTTTGTAAAAATTAACTTTATTCATATTGAGACAATCAATTAGCACATTATGAACCATTGCGACTTTTTGCTGCTTCGTATGATGAGGCTGGTTGTGAATCGTTGGGAAACTTTATTATGTCCTACTACGTCGGTGCATTGTACACCAAGTGGAATTTAATGTTGATTCTGTATCAAGGCATCCTTTTTGTACCCTTTGACACCAGCTTTGTCAGAATTGCATCTGCTTGCCATCATTTTGTTTAGCAACTTTTTACGTTTGGCATGATCACAGAAAACTCGTCCCAATCTATCAACAAAGCCCAAACTTGGGTAAACTTTTTTATTTCGTCGCAGAACAGGACTAGAATTACGTCATTGGTATCCATTGCAATCCCCAACATTGGCGTCAACTTTGAACTACAAATCAAAAAAGTTACTATTCTTTCCCACCCTTGACAACTTTTTTGTTTTCAAAGATGAATGTAAACGCATTTGACAAGCATGAAATAGTTATAGCATTAGAAATCCTAAAGCAATTAGTTGTTAAACTATATCTTTGACAGTGTTGGTGTAAAGGCAGGTTAGCTAGTCTGTGTATATTAAGCTAATATGTAAAGGCAAGTTAGCTAACTTATTTTGTTGTACCTAACCTGCCTTTACACTGTCGAGTAAAGGCTTTTTACTAGTGAAAATTGTAGAAATTGAAATATGTTGAGTCCTGCAAGAACACCCCCAAGATTGTCACGGCTACGTTTACTGATAAGTCCACCCCATACTTCTACTCTACTTGTTGAAGAGATAGAGTTTCAACCACTTGAATTGACTCACTTTGAATGTCAATTGTGCTGTGAAACTTTTGAGGTGGAATTTTTATCTGAAAGAAGACATCAGCAATGCTTGAAAAGTGTATGCAAAGTATGTTTATCAGCTTACATCAATGCAAAATGCAGCTTAAAATCTCTAGCTGCATTACCTTGCCCCATTTGTGATATTCCCATTGATTTGGTTGATTGGAAGGATATCTTGAGTTACAATTCTTCTGCGTATGAGCTTTTAATTACCAAGATTAGTGCTTCGTGTGCTAGTTTTTGTCCACAGTGCTCTGGGTTATTGCTCACGAGTATTCAACCAGCACCTACTTCATGGTGGTCAAAATTGAGTGATAAATACGAAGAATTGAGTTCTGAGTGTGTCGATTTTAACGATGGCAATCGCACTGCAGCCGAACTTGTTGATTATGTTGTTAATACCTTTGGTCCATTGACTCCTGATATATTTCCTACCATGTACCAGTGGATGACAAATTCCGATCGTCTCTTTGCATTTATAATGACAAGACGCCGATTGGTATGTGCCTACAATTATCGATTTGTGTGCTGCAAATATCCATCCCCGCTTTTGCATTTGCATGAAAGTGCTCCTGCTGAACGAACTTCACGAGGCCGTCAGTTCGTGGCCTCTCTCAAGGCTCAGTTCAGTCAGAAATTTGCACACAACGATGCATAGTTGATATCTAGTAAAAGCTCTTCCTCCGGAGATGTAGCCTGTAATGTAAGTCCAAAAGGGCATGCATAATACCTGATTTGATCACATTGTGTTGAGCTGCTTGTTGCCACCACACGGATTCTAAATGACACAACTCGATATCGATATAAAGCTGGGGTGTAACATTGTTGTTTAAGGCTTTTCTTCGGTCCTCTGTTCAATTTCAAGCCGTTTGGCAGCCAAGGCCAACCCCATTCAAATTTCACGGATTACTGGCGGCCTCTGCAATGTGCCTTCACACATACTCTCCAGTCGTTCAAATCATTGCCTCGTTCTTTCAGTAAAAGCCACTCTTGGAAATATCTTGCGACATCGGCATGCTTTGCGATTTAAAGTCAAATGTGTCTTGGGACATATCAGTAGAAAATTGAGAAAACGATTGCGTCGCACCAGCTTGGGTAAATGGTCCGTCAAGCATGGATTGCTGGGTCATCATGAAGCCCATGTCTTCTTGTTGCGTCAAAGGACCAGGACCAAGAGGCCCATTGCGTCGCCCAGCCTTTGGTGGAGCTTGTGGAGGAAATGGGGGCTTAAACGCTCCAGGCATTTCATATCTTGGATCAAAACGAGAGTCCAACGGTGGTAATGGTTCTTGGCGCTGATAAGCCATTCCACTATTGTCATAAGCACGAGTCTGACGGCGAGTGCGAGGCTTTTCAACGCGAGGAAATTGCATAAACGATGGCTGCAAATTGTTTAAAGAGCCTTCTACAACGAGTTGGTTGTCACGGTAATGATTGAGAAGGTCATTCCAGAGTTCTTGCTTTGCAAGTACACGTGGGTTGCCAAGGATAATAACCCCATACTTGGCACGAGTCAAAGCCACATTAAGACGACGCTGATCACTCAAGAAACCAATACCTAATTAAGAGTTTAGTTGTTGGCATTTTAATGCTATTAAACCTTGGTTTTCATTCGACCGCACACAAGAAAGAATTATGAGATCCTTTTCACGGCCTTGGAACGAATCGACAGATGCAACTTCGACATCTTTGTACAGTTGAGATCGCATTGGACCATTGCGTTGCATAAAGTTGACGATGTATGCACGTTGACCTTCGTACGGGGTAATTACACCTGACCAAGTTAGAGAAAATTAATATTTTTTGCATACCGATTTGAGAAGGTTGCACACCAGCTTTGAGAAAATAAGTCACACACTTCTCGCAATGGTTTGCTTCAGTTCGATTGAGGTACGACGTGCCACTGGAGCTGATTTCTTCTGCACCAAGAGAAATGTAAAAGAAAGTTGGCTTTTGTGGATTTGGCCAAGGAAATCCAACGTGTTTCATCAATCGATCCGATGTGCTAACACCATTTTGAAGTTCTCCTTCGTAAAACATGTTGGATGGGAACTCCGAAAGGCAAGGATGCATACGATATTGGACACGAAGACGGAATGGTCGATGTTGCAAGCGCAATAACCGATCAAATAGCGATTGATTCAAGCCAGCTTTAGCAGCTTTCTTGTTCATGACAACAGGACCCAGTTGCATGTGATCTCCAACCATGACAACATGTTTGGCACCTTGAACAATAGGGATCAGACATTCAGGTTCTGTTGCTTGAGTAGCTTCATCAATCAATACTTGGCGGAATCGAAAGTTTGCAAGTCGAGGATCTCCAGCTCCCACGCAAGTTGTGCAAATAACATCAGCAGCTTGGAGAATTTCTCGTTCAGCATTGCGTTTAAGTGTCTTAAATCGCTTTTCATCTTGCGAAGACAATTCCCTGCATAATGAATTAGTGAGGAAATGCTGACCAAAAGTACCCTTGTTCTTCTTTCAGTTGTGTTAGTTTACGCAAATCAGCTTTATCTGGGCTATCCAAGCTTTTAACCATTGTGTGCAAGCTTAAATGTTCCACAGTCGAAGCCACTGCTTCACGACTTTTAGCAGCCAAGCGTACAACTTTAAGACCAGTTGCCGAAATCTTCTCAGTCAAATGATCCACAGCAATATTACTTGGTGCAGTCACAAGCACTTGACCATTATTTTGCTTGACTAGATGGTACACAATGGAAGCCGAAGTGACAGTCTAAATATGATTTAAGCTCGTACACAACAAAGCATGATGAAATACCTTTCCTGTTCCAGGTGGTCCTTGAATCAAACTAAGTGGCTGTTGGAGCACTCCTTTTACAGCAGCAAGCTGAGATGGATTAAGCTCTGGTAGACCAGGCACAGACATGCCAATACTAGAAAGTGATCGAGTTGCACGAAAGGTTTGCATTTCAACTTCATGCCCCAAGAGTTTGTGATACAAATAACCTGTGAGCGATGTATCATCCACAGCAAATGTTTTCATAGCACTTTGCATACGATCAAACGAAGTTGCTTTCCACACAAAATCAACACAATATCCATCATTGATTTCAACCTATGCGTATGAAAAATTTGGAGTTGCCATTGTAAGATAAATACCGGCACATTTGACGAACGCATTTCAAGAGTAACTTCAGATTCATCAAGTCGAAGAACGTGGCCTGTGCCTTCCCAATCTTTTCCATACATCATGGCTGATCCAGGGCCAAGACGAAGTCGAATTTCATCACCAGGAACAAGTCGAAAGTCAGTATCAGGTCGACTCGACGTAAAGATAGCATTGCGCTTTTTGTTCAGACCAATATCCCATCGTACAAACACATTATCTTGTGTTTGTGATTCTTTCATTTTCTTATCATAATCCGATTCCATCTTGACAAGTGGTCCAAAGATGTTTTGATATTGATATCCATCATCATATCGATCTTGCACAGGATTTGGTTCATCATCAACTCCAGGTCGATCAAGATCTTCCAATGTTGCTTGTGGGTGTTCTCTCCACACATCTTCCAACTTGGCAATTTGCGTTGCTGTAATTTGTCTCGATCGAAGTTGTTCATGTTCTGTTGGTACTTTAACAAGCCATGGAAGAAAGCATCGATCATCAATTAAAGGAAGCCATTGCGACATATCCCAACTCATGTCTTTCAATGCATTCATTTGCAAGCATGGGTCTCTACATAGCAAGACAACGACCGAATCTTGCTTGGCAGGGATAAATCCAAGTAAAAACACATTCCTACAGCCACAATTGTAGCATTCTAGCACTGTTTCCCCTAGAGGGCTATCAGGATGCAGCGATACTTCCTTGTTCTTGGACCGCACAAGATGCTGGATGATATGGCTCCCACTTGTATTCCCTCGGCTATTGCAGAACCACTTGTCTGTAGCTACACACTTTACTACACACGCAGGATCATGTAGCCCACAGTACGCACAGGCGTGGGAAGGAAGCTGCACGGGGGCATCACCATCATCGTCTTCGAGGTCAAGTCCTCCCATAATGGACGTGCCAAGCTGCTCAAGTTGTAGATCTACGTCAAGGGGATACGAAGGGCCATCGAATTCATCGTCTTCTTGCTCTACAAACGCGTAGTTAAGCGCATCGAGCTCGGGATCGGCTTGGGACTGCATGAGCTTCCGTCGAGAACTTGGATGAATACCAAATGAAGATACACCAATCACATCAATTTCCTAAGGCTATATACACGCAACTTTATACTCTTTATGGTCAAAAGAATCAGCTGAAGATGGTATTCTAGATGCATTATAAGAGATATGTGTTGATACAGAGTGTGTTAAAGATAGATATGATACTTGATGGTTGTGAGATAGATAGATAGTAATATAAAATATATGAAGGTAAGCGTTAGGTATGGTGTTTTTAGAATTTTATCTTAGTTTGAAATTTGAAAATGACAAGCTACATTGAAGGTCAAGCAACGATTACATGCGATGAAAAAGTGTTTTTAAGCGTACATCAGGTAGATTTAGAGAAGATATAAAGACTTAAATGGATGTAGGTATTGCAGAGAGACTTGACTGTGGTTTTACTCGAAGCTTTAACAAGAAATGATGAAAAATTTGAAAATTT
>JNBS01001909.1:0-24645 GCA_002081575.1 Thraustotheca clavata | reverse complement strand
CCAGCGGCATTGACATCATGATTACCAGCAACAGCAACATCATGATCCACAGCAGCACCACTTTTAACCCATGATCACCAGCAGCAGGAACAGCTTATCCTCAACCAACAGCACCAACGGTAGCAACGTCTTGTGGACATAGCCTCCGGCTATGGCGTCTTGCCAAATCCAAGCAAAAAACAAAATGAAATGCCTTGCGCACCTCCACCGAAGCACTTCCTTCCTTTACACTTGTCTTTGTACCAATATTTTAATTAGTGTAAGGTTACTACCGCCTATGGACGGAAACATTAGTTTTAGCTATATTAATAACACTAATATAGCGTTCTGTTCACTCGGCCAAGCTGACTTGATATTCATACGTAAAACTATGCATTTTTATACCTATCTCAAGTATTGATCTCTCAAGTGGTCAAATTTGCTTCTTTTTAAAGCTTGCTAAGCATGCTCTTTCCCATTTCTAATACAATTAATGCAAAGAAGATGATGTTTGTATTGAAAAGAATGAGATATTCTTGAATCTAGTATGGAGCGCGGGCTAATTTTGGCGCCAAAAGTGACATTTGGTTTTCCGGAAGCTCATTTGGTGATTTTGTGGACAAGACGATGGTCGCGTTGACGCCGAATGCTGTGCAAATGCTTTACTCCCGACAAAACCCCGACGGCTTTGAGCCATGGTTGCAGCTAATTGACCTGAAGAAGATCCCTTCTGCTTCTGGTAAAGGTGGCGATCGCTACCGTTTGATGCTTTCGGATGGCCAACATTTCATGAGTGGAATGTTATCGTCACAATTATCTGCGGTAATGCGTTTAAAGTAAAATGGTGTTTACAATAGGATGTAGGCGATGGAAAATGGGACACTTAGCGTTAATTGCTTTATCAAGTTGAAGGATTATGTTGGAAATATGGTCCAAGGACGAAAGTAAGACTGTTTGTTGTGCAAAAATGCTTAATTGCTGTAGAATTTTAATTCTTCTTGGATTTGCGGATGTACAACCTGGTTATGAACGTATTGGATCACCTGAAAGTATTGATAAAGCTGGAGCAACGACAGTAGCAGCTCCAGTACAACAAAAAGCACCTGTAGCTGCTGCATACCAAGCTCCACAACAAACGTACGTGCCTCAAGCTGTGCCAACTCCTGCACCAGTTCATAATGTACAAGCAAATACGATGACTCGTAATCCTTATGCAGCGTCCCCTGCTGTCAACAAAGCTCCTGTTGTTCGCGAAGACAATAACACTCGTATTTCAGATATTGCATCGCTTAATCCATACTCTGGTGGAAAATGGACAATTAAAGCTCGTGTGACGTCAAAATCGCCTATTAAAAATTGGACAAATGCTCGTGGACAAGGAAAGTTGTGCAGTGTTGACTTGCTTGATGCTAAAGGTGGTGAAATTCGATGCACAATGTTCAATGAAACAGTGGATAAATTTTATGACGTTCTTGTTCCTAATGGCATTTTCTACTTGAGTGGTGGTAAAATAAAAATGGCAAATCGCAAATTTTCGGCAATCAATAATGACTACGAAGTCACACTTGATGGAAACAGTGAAATTGTTCCTGCAGCTGAAGATCACGCTATTCAAGCAGTCCAATATAACTTTCGCCCGGTAAATAAATCATTTTGTAATTGCATTCTCACTGCTTTCTAGATTAACTCGATTGAAGCTATTGCTCCTGAATCAACAATTGATCTCATTGGTATCGTCAAAACTGTGGCTCCTTGCTCGGAACTCACATCCAAAGCTGGAAAACAATTGCAGAAACGTGATATAACACTTGTTGATGACTCCTTGTCGGAAATTAAAGTCACTCTTTGGAATGAACGTGCTCAAGACCCATCATGTGATAGTTGGGCTGACCAAGTTCTTGCTATTAAGGGATGCCGTGTGTCGGACTATGGTGGTCGATCGATTGGTACCTTTTCTAGCACTGGTTATGTTATGAATCCACCACTTCCTGAAGCTGCAAGATTGCTTAATTGGTACCGTGCTGGTGGAGCTACAACAGCTACAAAATCTTTGAGTGTAAGTGCTGGTGGCCTTGGTGGTGGCATGGGTCCGTTTGAACAACGATTACTTATTTCGGACATTAAAGAACGCCGTCTTGGATATGGTACCAAGCCTGATTATATCACTGTTAAGGGCAGTGTAAGCTTTATTAAACACGACTCTGGAGTATCGTACCAAGCTTGCATCAAATGCCAAAAAAAAGTTGTTCCTGATGTCGCTCAAAATTACAATTGCGAAAAATGTCAAACTGTTTATGCAAGTTGTGAGAATCGATACATTTTGTCTATGGTGATTCAAGATGCCACTGGGAGTTCATGGGCATCGGCATTTAACGATCAAGGCAAAATTATCATGCAAGGAAAATCTGCTGATGAAATTGCTGAACTAAAAGATACAAACCAAGATCTTTATGATGGAGCATTCAAAGCTGCTTTGTTTAAAAGCTATGTATTCCGTATGCGTTGCAAAGCTGAGCCACACCAAGATGATGTTCGCGTCAAGAGTCAAATCGTTAACGTCGAACCGATCAACTATGCTACGGAATCTGCCGATTTACTCGAAGCCATTGCCAAGTACAATTAGTTTCGTATTTCTTTCTCGATATATACTCTTATGTATTACGCTTTCTGATATTCTTCATGGTTAAACTTTTAAACCATAATCTCACAAAAGGTAGTAAAGTTAATATGACAAAATTGGGCCATTTAAAATGGCATTAATATGTCACTACAGCACGAAGACAACTTCCACTTTTAAGAGCAGCAATAGCTTCATTCATGGTTTCAACACCTTGGAACTTGTGGGTGATAAAGTGATCTATTCATTCATTGTAAATACTTCATTTACGTATCAAAGAATACCAATTGGAAGTTCTCCAGACATGGATTGCTCAACAAGTTTAGGCACTTGGCTACGGCTTTTATACCCACCAAAAGCTGTTCCTTTCCATGTACGACCTACAACTCTCCTAAGATAATCCAACCTCTATTTCCTTACCTGTGATAAGTTGAAAAGGGCGAGTTTTTATTTCATGACCAGAAGCAGCCACACCAATAACACAACTCTCTCCCCAGCCACGATGAGAAGCTTCAAGAGCAGCACGCATAACCTATTGAGTTTAAGATACAATATAGAGGCAATAAATACTTACTTCGACATTGCCAGTGCAGTCATAAGTGTAGTCAATGCCCCACTTGGTTTTTTGGATCAAAACATTTTGAATGGGTTCAGATGATGCTGTTGGATCTAAAGCAACAATATTAGTTCAAATATTTCCTTGATATGATTTGTACCAATGCAATCTGTTGCACCAAGTTTTGTTGCCATTTCAAACTTGGAGTGATTTGAATCAATTGCAAAGATACGTTTAGCACCAGCAATTTTAGCAGCTTGAATCACAGCCAAACCAACTGCACCCAAACCAAATACAGCCACAGAACTACCTGGGTGTACTTTAGTAGTATTGAACACAGCCCCTATAATATAACATTAGCTTGAAAAAATTCTTGAGCTTGTACCAAATCCAGTCGAGACACCACAGCCAAAAAGACACATTTTATCTAATGGGGCTGAAGGATCAATCTTGGCAGCCGAAATCTCAGCAATGACAGAATACTCTGAGAATGTAGAGCAGCCCATAAAATGGTAAATGGGTTTGCCATCAATCGAGAATCTCGAAGTACCATCAGGCATCACACCTTTACCTTGAGTAGCCCGAATTTCTGGGCACAAATTAGTCTTTGGGGATTCACAAAAGACACAATCCGACTACGATAGATATCTTAGCATTGAAATAACTTTAATCATACCTTTTGGCATTCAGGAGTGTAACATGGAATGACATGATCCCCAGGTTTGACAGAAGTCACACCAGGCCCAACGCTTTCCACGACAGCCCCAGCTTCATGCCCCAAGATACATGGAAATAAACCTTCAGGATCTTCTCCTGAGAGCGTGTAGAGATCCGTGTGGCATAAAGCATTGGCAATCACTTTGACACGAATTTCTCCAGCTTTTGGTGGAGCTACTTCAACTGTTTCAATCGACAATGGAGCATTGGGCTTCCAGGCCACTGCAGCCTTGCAACGAATTACTTTTCCTGCTGTCGTGCTCATTAAACGTGCACGAAGCACGCGATGACCAAAGTTCACTCCTCGTAGCATCCGATCTTAAGAAATGATTTGATCCACATAGTCAACCTACGGATAAAAGTATTTCTATCCGGAACTTGAACTTGGTATCCGGTGTCCGGTTACTGATGGTAGTCATCAAATAATTGCTGAAAAAAAGTATCAAGTTGTTGTATCCATTTTTATCAAATCTTTTCTAAAGCCAAGACTGCCAAGAGTAAAGTAGTTGGTATTGATATTAAGAATAGATATAGAGAGCTTTATTATGTATTTCCGAGACATCGAGGTTTTGACCATGATACGAGGCCTGTGCGAATATTGTGGTAAAAGTAAGCATTTGTTGTAGGATCAAAAATGGTTTGATAAGCTTCGTTGGCCATTGCACGGAGCTTTTTGTGAGCTTGGTGTATTCGAACACGACGCTGAACGTATGAAGCAGCGTCGGATAAAGTGAAATTCTTGATACGATCTAGTCGTTTTTGACGAGATGCTGACTCTTCCTCAGCAACTGCGATCGCAAAAGAACGAGGAGAGAGTAATTCGGAGTCGTCAACAAAATGTGGTTTTACCCAGCTTACTTGTTTGGTTTTGATATTGTAGTAATAATAACGGGATAAATTGGATTCCCAAATTTTTTGGTAAACTCGAGAGAGTAAACGACGGAGTTGTTTTCGCGCTGTGCTACAACGATATATACGCTGAATCATTCTGGCTGCAGTATCTGGTGTTGGAACTTTTCGATTTTTTTGGGACTTTGATTCAAATTCTTCACTACCTAGAAGCTTTGGCTTTGTCCAACTTGTTGTATTGGTGTGTTTATTATAATAATAGTATTTGCCTACCATCTTTTGATAGTTCATGGCACTAAGTAGCGCAAACCTGTAATTGGGTCCAGGTTCTTTTGATATATACTTCGCAATAGTTTTCGAATTGATCTGCGAGCTAAATGTGATCGAAATGCTCTTTGTATAAAAAGGGCTGCTTCATCCATAGAGGTAACTTTTTTCTTCTTTTTATGTGCGACAGCGCCATAGCCTTTGGGCTTATTCCATTGTGCCTGCATCGTCCTTTTGTTAACATAATATCTAAAAAGATATTAAACAGCAAATATAATCAACTCCTACATTTTTCCAGTATTCGGATCGACCATTTCGGTATAGATGCTTTGTATCATTTGCCTTAAACGATTGCGAGCTTTGCGAACTTTCCACATGTCCTGAATTCTGCGAACTGCTACTGCTTTTGGCAAATTGCGTACTTTGAGTTGTTTTTCCACATTCGTCATGAGACCGCTAAAGCATAGCTCTTAGATTGTAAAAGTGATTAAAAACGTACCGAATGCTTATATCGATGTTTTTCATTGATGTTACCGCTGTATCTAGCTTATCACTAGTTGCATCGACATCAAATTTCTCAGTCGATTTCAAAAATGATGTCGTGTTCTCCAATAGAAGTTGTAACTCTTGATAATCCTGGGCCAACTTGTGTCTAAGACATTATTAATATGAGTTTTTTGTGTAGCTATCTTACCGTGCAAGATGAGATAGCCATTGTTTTTCTTCATCGAGCTCTACACCAAGTAATAAAAAAAGAAGCATCAAAAGCTAACAAAATACCTTCTTCTAGCCGAGCCCATTTATGCTCAATTCGAAATGGTGGATGCCTTGCTTCAAAACATGCTTCACAGTATAGCCCCTTTCGATGAAAATCAAATCTACAAATTGCATGAGATATGTTTCAATGGGATACCAACTTTTTGCAATGATAACACATTCGAGTTGCTTTAGCCTTTTTACAAGCAATTTGAAATGAACAACACCGCGGTTCTAGCTACAATTCTATGTCACTTCATTTTGACAAACAACATACCAATGTTGTAAGTTCATCATTATTCAATCTTGGTTCAGGCTGTAATAGTCGGCGATGATTATCTTTATTTTGAATGGTTTGAGGAAGTTGTGGTGGTGGTGGTAGCTTTTTTAAAGAGCTATTAACTGGTGTAGAGCGATCCAAAGGTACACCAAATAGTCCTTCAGGCCATTCAGGATAAATCGACATACCGTTGTACTTTTTACTTAAAATTAGATGAAGGTTCTTCTCGTCAACGGGTACTCTTCTGCATCAAATGTCAAATTCGTCGAATTTAAGCATGCTGTACTTTTGGCAGTAGATATGATGAAAAAAGAAGATGTTGTAGCACCAATATTTGTGGTTTGCTGTCACCTGTAAAATATCTTTTAATATTTTTGACATAGGAACATCATCGTACAGATATGCGCGAATTTGTATACGAAATGCACTCAAGGACAGCAGATACAGAATCAATTACTCGATTTGACCAGCTTGATTTTATTTTCTTGGATGGCGATGTGACCATTTACCCTTGGTCACCAATGCTACATGATATATGCCTCCTTGTAAAAATGTGCATGATGACTGGAAAGTGCTTATTTGGTGCTGGATTTGCTGCTTCAATTTTAGCATATTTGTGCTCAACAGGAGGGGAATTACTTGTGCCTGTCAATGGAAATGGAAATGGCAGTGCTTTAAAGTCAACCTTAAATGCACCACCTCCTGATGATGGTAAGGTTTTCTCTATTTCAATACTTAAAATACACATTTTAAGATATCAATCCACACCTTGTTCTCCTTGACAACGAAACAGGAGACTATTTTAATTTTAACATTCGCCATAATGCCTGGGAGCCTAAAGGTCATTGCTATCTAACTTTTCCAAATATTGAAATGGCTTTAGGAAACACGGGCATTATTATCCACACTAGCGATCATGATAAGTCTTATGGTGTACGACCCACTTCAGCACGAGCAGGAACACGAAAACCCAATAATCATAAATGCTCGGTATTTTATCTCTTTGTTGCGTCGCAAACTTATAAGCATTAGGCATCTGTGTTAAGGTTAGGAGACTTGCAATGTTGTGGTCGCATGGAGAAACGTGGTCATCCATATCTAAGTGGTCTCGAGCATTCACAGTTTGTTGTTAATTGCCCAAGCAAATTTGATTTGGACGAGAAAATTTCGTATACTAGTGTTAACAGGCGAGTCTCTTATCTATAATGTTGTATGCTGATAAAAGGTAGATATACTGTTTATGTTGATAGCCAACGGGGCCCTATTCTTATTGAATTCAGTAATACTCTTTGTGCCCATTTCAATATTTCAAGAGCTTACCCAGCTACATGGTAAATTCCCCAATTTGAAAACTACGAATTATCTAATTGTATTTTTCCCATAGTACCCTTATGCAAAACTTTGTAAGGAAAAAGATGGAACAGATTCGACTACATGAGCATATTGACCGAGCTTATGCAACATCGATTACGGGAACTTTTCAAAGTGATTCTATGAATACGAACGGAAGGAATAAAACCACTTCAGGTTTGCTCAAAATATATTTAACTATTAATTATGTTGTAGCTGTACCTGCTTCGGTGCGTCGTGGATTAGATCAATCAAGTAAAGGACGAACATCGCCTAAAAAATGTCGCCCAGTTTTTGCGGCTCCATCGCCAGCAAAATCCATTAAACTTCGCCCACGTTCAGCAGGAGGTACAACAACACATCGGTAAACCATTTCAAATATTTATTGTTCACATGATTCAGACATGTATATGCCCAACGATTACAAAGTGCACTATACCACAACCAAGAGCAGCATCAATCCAATAATGTACTTTTAAAAAGTTTATTTGCATAACAAATCACTGCCTGTAGTCCCCCCAAAATGACAATCAAATTCGTATTTGCCGACTAACTGATGATACTCACAAAAAGCCTTATTGCGCTTACACCAAGTTTGAAAAACTGCGTATTGCCGATGGAGCTAAGAATGGTCATGGCTATTACTCTGTCATAAATGATGGACCATACCGTGGTGAATACGAACAACAAATCATTGATGATGAGGTAACATCACTATACATACGTGGATAATAGTACGATAGAAAAACAAATTGAAATGGATTGGAGGACCATTTCGTACAACTTTTGGTAAAGCCTCTCAGCAGGAGTTTATTGAAGACGGCATCCTTGGATCTGGAGAACCTTACGATGTTAAAAAAACAGTCGCGTATGTCTTGGAGCCTGAACGAAATCATTCACACCCTTCTTCTAAAACACGAATACCAAAAAACAAAAAGTCAAAATGATCACGTCACATGACGTTATCGAACTTGAATATACTTTAAGATATTTATATATACACTAACAAAAACGTAACGATTAAACTCGATTAAACTCGCACTAATAGATGTGGTATTAATCATTAAGTAGTCAAATCACACTTTGAGCTTTTAATAGCAGCACTCGCTTGGTTTCGAGGCTAAGTTTACAGTCATAAATCAAGAACATCTTAATTATAATTATTATAAACAAACTTTTCATATATTAAATAATAATTTATGAAAAGAAAATGACACCAGCACCACGTCGGCAGGCGACCAACTCACCAATAATGTTAAAAACCAAACAAGCACAAGGAAAGAGACAGTCATCGACAATACCAGGGCTTCCAAGCATCTCAGTCACTAGAGTACAAAAGCGTATTGATATGAAATTGACACCAACAAAAGAACCTGAAATTCGAGCGACTACAGCACCTACAAAATTGTAATCAACTTATATTGACTTGAATTTATAGTATTGTAGCCGAGCTGTACGTCAACAAAGTCTTATTAAACGACTGACAGAGCAATTAATTAAGTGCCCACCTTCTGTTAAGAAAGCACCTGTGAGTCGATTACCTCGTACTGACACAACTCTTGCTATTAAGGTGTGCTAATACAAGCGATTAGAAACATTAAAAATTGGCCAACAGGCATTTCAACACCACTTTTGCAATGACGAACCTTCTCTCATTGATGAACTTACCGATTTAGAGCAAAGTGAAGCACTAAAAAATATTTCAGATGATACAAACGAGGAGCATAATGACGAGAATTTATTTAAAGTGGCAGCAATGGCAAAAGGCAAATAGTTTTGAATGTACACAAGTCACTTTGAAATAGGTAGCCCAACTCCAGAGCAATGCTGGAATATCAAGGAAATTCAAAACGACTATGGATGGGTATCGCAAATACTTTATGGATTACGCTTGAAATGAAAATAATAGGGTGGCAAACAGCGCTTTATGCCCGAGTTCGAAAAACCAAACCCAGAGATGAGCCTAAAGAACAAGTTATACAAAAACCAACTCAAAAAGTTGATGCTGATGATGCTGTAATTATTGCATGATTATTTACAGTTCATACTTGCTATAGGACCTTGTCAACAAGGATAATATGACTTGTGCCGAAGCTTATATAAACTCTTGCATTTAGTGGCATTTAACTGCTGAATCACTTATCATTCCAAAGCAAGAAGATTGTACTATTTACTTATCGTACTATGGCACTGGAAATCGACCGATTGAAGCCTATCAACTTGGTACATTTGAAATTTAATTTGGCACCAGCATAACAAACTTATTAGTTTATCATCAATCCCAAAATTGCAAGCACTTGCTATGCGTGAAAATCGCCTTACAAATGCAGCAATTGCTCAAGTACTGCTTAGTTCTGACTTTTTCTCGACTTTTGACACTTAATCTCTCATGCAATGAAATTAAAAAAGAGGCAATTCAAGCACTTTGTCATTTTCTCGACATAAACCGGGTAGTTCAAACTCTCATTCTCAGTGATTGCTTGTATTGTGGTTAAGAAGACATAACCTAATTTCTCGATTAGACTTCATTCAGATTTTTGCGCTAGCTTCGTCCTGTTGTGGCAAGAAACCATAGTTTAACCAGCTTGAACATGAGCAAAAACAAATTTGATGACAATTGTGCTGAAGCTATTGGCGCCATGTGCAATGATAATAATCATTTACTCTGTCTTGATCTCTCTTGGAACTCATTGCGAGGAAAGACTGGCAAATGCATTGGCTCATCATTAGAAATAAATCAAGCACTTCAAACCCTCCGTCTTGCTTGGAATGGCACTGGTAGTGCTAATGGAGCTACATATCTTGCAATGGCACTACGCCATAATACTGTTTTACAAACTTTAGAGCTTATGGGTAATTCAATTGGAGCTGAAGGTGCTTTAGCTTTAGCCCACGCATGGTCAGATTCATCAACTCTTAAAATTCTTGGACTTGCACAAAATCCAATTAGTACTGAAGGACTTTGTGGAATATTTCGTGCCTATAGTAATCCATTGGCAATTGTTCCAGGTCATATGATCCATTTGATGATTGTGGTGTGCACACATCAGCTACAATTTTTATACCAATTCTCCATGGTATCGATAAAGCTTTATTAACTCTAATAATCATTATAGGAGATATTGAAGTTGATTTAGAAAATGGCAAAGCATTTTGGCATGCATTCGAGTATTTAAGATTGCTAAATCTTTATCCAACAGATTGTTCATGGCGAGAGGTTATCCATATCACAAATTCACAATTTAAAACCAAACTTAATTTTCAGCGAGTTATTAAACAATCTACAATCTCTGAAAGCAATACGATTAGTATATCTCAATTAATTGCTTTAGAGGACTGTGATACCCCATGGCGAATTCCTCGATATGGAAAGCTCAATTTTGAATTTAATCATAAACCTGCAGTCCCACACGTCAATGAAATAGTAGCAGGTACTAAAGTCATTATATGAACAGGTTTTATACTCAAGTAGATGCTGTATGTGTATTTTGGCAAGCTTTTTCAAACTTGGAATTTGACTCGGAACGAGTTAAATATATGAAGTTATTTCTACAGAATCATTATATTACAGCAGCAGAAGCACAGTATTTACTAAATTCAGTATCTGCACTTGATCCCCATTCTGATGTTTTGCAAATGTAATTTTTGTGATTTTAATGCTTTAAATGTGGTCTAGATTAATGGAACGAGTTACTGACACTGAGACTTTATTCGGTCGAGAAATTAAAACAACAAGGCATATGACAATAGTAAAAGAACGAGCAGGCAAACTTTTTTCTTTGATGTAAAAAATGCCAAATGGTCACTACAATTTAGATTTATCTATTACATTGGATCACCGAATAGCAATGCAACTTATACGTCTATCTGCTGATGATAAACTTCAAAATAAAGAAAATGGTGGAATAAATACAAGTCAACGAAGTATATTCAAAATCTATCGTGTCATTAAGAAAAGTAGGTTATTGGGAATGTTTTCGTAATGAAACACTGTGTGGTAAACCATATACAATATCAAGAGCTGCTGGATTTCCAGAGTGTGGAATTTTCATCTGCGATTTTATCGCAACAACTCGAATACCTGTGGGTAGTAAAGCTATTACACCAGAAGTAATGTATCGAATAATGAATTACTGAGAAAGACTAGGAACTTGAAAATCTATGCAAAAAACTCACTTCAGTGGGATTACCAACTACAGAGTCAATTTTACCGTCTAAACCTACAAGGCGATTTTCTCGAAGAGATTCACAAGCCACTGTGTCAGTGAGCTCTCCTATAGAAAATCAAGCAATGTTAACTCAACAGCGTTTTGAGAATCGTACACTTGGTACAATGCTAACTTTTTAAAAATTTTACTAAATCTTGTAGCAATTGGTGAGACTTTTTCAGGTGCATCTTTTGGCATTACTTGTGCTTAGGTTCTATCCCTTGCTGATTGTTTTAATGATGTTGAGTTTGGCAAAGTTGAGATTGTGGCCATGTTACTCAATATAATATTGGTTTTGGATATTTTGCTTGTTATGATATTAGAAAAATGGCCATGTCGAGATGTTAATGAAGCTATCCATCGAATTGGATGGCTCAATAATTGGAACCCCATGTACGCTGAAATGGTATTAAAATATCAACTCTTTATCTAAAGTTTTTTGTAGGAATATACACTTCACTTGGAAATGTGGGAAGAATACCAAGTGACCTCAATATTAGCTCAACTTGGTGATATTGAGCCGGGTGAAAATTGGATTGAAGAAAGCTACAATAATATATTTGAATGGCAGCTACCATTAAGTTGGGTGCAAGGGCGTATTCCTCATTAATGAAATCTCTATCTTAAATACACAACTGGACCAAATAACAAAAATCGAGTCAATGCAGCACGAGAAGATTTAAAAAATATAACTTTATGTGGTAAAATATATAAAGCTTCTCCAGCTACAAGAACCAAAGTCAGTACTAATACAAGCTCAGCATTTACACCACCAATCACATTAACACCACGTCGACATCCATCTTTACAAAGCTCAGCTCTTTAAATTACTATTGTGGTGTAATGTTAATATCAAGTTCATTCATTGCTGGTAGTCGATTGCGCCGAATTTTTCTTATCTTTGGTTTAGTTTGTTCAGCCATTTTATCTCCAAGATCTTTAAATGCATCAGCTTCTTCTTGGAGGGATGTTAAAAGTCCAACTAAACGTGCTTTAAATGGGCGGATAGGACCATCAGAATCTAAATGACCAAATTGAATGAAATCACATTAAAATTTTACTTACTTGATACATCATCGTTTATATTGTTTGTAGGTTTTGGTACTTCATGAATTGTTGCTGGGTTATCACCAGACCACCAATGCTGAATATTTCCTCGTGATTGCAATGAAGAACGAGCATCACTTAGAATATCTGCAGCAGTGGAAGGACGAATTTTGCCTGGTGATAATGCTGGTTTTGATGGTGAATTTGAATGATAGCCACGTTGTAGTCGAGTTGTTTCTTCATCTCTTTGAGCCAAAAGTAATCGACTCGATTCAAGTTGATCTTGATATTCTCGAGAGCGCTTTTCATATACTATATTGCAAATGAATTGTCATGATGAAAATTTTGCCTACAGTTGGCACGTTTAGTTTGTTCGAGCAATTGATTTTTTAAAGAGATATTTTCTAGCTCCATTGCTTCCATTGATCTACGAAGTATTTCTATCTCAGCAGAATTACCACTAATAATATGCTGTTGGAGTTGCTTATTTCGAAGTTGTTCTTGTCTTAACTCTGTTAATTCATGCTTTAGCAATTCACATTGATTTGTTGCAGATTTCAATTGACTTGATAGTGATTCATTTTGAAGCTCTCGATCAATTAAACGTTGCTCTAATTCCCTAGCAGTATAAATGTGATCATGCTCATAGGCTTTTTCAATATACCTGTGAATATCTGCATTTCTTTGATCTGCAACTTGATGTACTTGCTGATCCACAAATGCACTTTGTTCCAGTTGATCTCTATCTTGTTTCATAGATTGTAAAGCTTGTCGTAAAGTTGATAATTCTTCATGTAAATTAAAATCTATTTGGTCTTGAATACTAGGTTGACAATTATTGCAATAGAATTCCAAAGCATTTGTATTATTGCAGCCAACGCATTGAGGATGCCAATATAAACCACAATTTCCATCACAAAGTAAAATTATATCTTCACTTCCATGGCAAACTTGGCAAATAGGTTTTAAATCCTTTTCACTTGATACCCTTGTCAGAACTGGTGGTGGTGACTGTGGTGTTTTTGTTTCAAGGCTACAAGCTCGACAGAGATGCTGTTTATTTTCAAGTGTTGCTACATAGTTTGATAGACTCTCACTAAATAAGCACTTATTTCTTACTGCATCATAAACTACGTACACTTTTAGCTCCATAATTTGTAATAATTGTTTGTATTCAGAGATAGTTTTTTCCGAGTTAATATGTGGTGAATTTTGTACATGTTGTGCCCTTGTTCCAAATCGTATAGTTGATAATGTTTCTTCCTAAGTTATTGTTTGACACCTGAATTTCATAATACAATACATACTAGATTCGCACTACTGCTTGAACATGTAAGTATTAAGTGTGTTTTTGCATTGCCACCAAGTGAATTCTATTTTTCATAAATTTCTTTTGTGAAAATATTAAATCACCTGAAGCAGACGAGTTAATTTACTATCTCGATAAGGAACATGTTTGGATTTGCCATCAGTTAGTGCATTAATGACTAAGCCCAATGCTGTAAGAGACTATTTCACATAAGTTATGTTATAAAAGTAGGTATACTTTGTTTATATACTTTGCTTCATCCAAACGTTTACCAGAAGCTGCAGTCTTTCTTACCATTTCTGACCCAGCTAAATCAACAATATATAGTTTTCCTATTAAAAAGTGTTATAAAGTACAAGTGTTTGATTACCTGTTTGTTTAACTCCAGTTGAAAATTTTTGTGTTATTGTCATTAGAAAAATACAATGACTTCGACTTGATTCTGCATTCATCAAATGAGCACCAATAGATCGATTTCCTAAGCCTTGTTGTACTAATTTCATAGCTGCATTTTCATCTTTAACTTGAATATCTGCAGCACCTTCTACCCAAATTCCATGTTCTCTACATCATATTTTTAAGTTAAAGCATCTTAATTACAACTACTTATCCTCTCTAATACGTAAATTCGTATTTGATGGATTTAATAAATCTTGAATTTTTTCTTGATATACCTCAAAAAGTCCTGTTGTAACTTGAATATCTACGAGACTTATATATCTTACTATGAGTATGAAGCATTTATACCAGCATCAATAAATGTAATAGCTTCAAAAGTATGTTGTATAATTCGAGGTAAAATTCCTTTTTCAACCTTTGACCCAAGTATTGTATGTGTTTTTCCACTTCCTATTGAATAATTAATTCTTTTTGATAATTAGTCTTTTCTACCTGTTTGGCCATAAGCCAAAATTGTGCAATTGTATCCATTTAATAATTCTTGAATTACAGGAGCTCCAATCTTATTAAATACCATATCTTGTGTTGCATTCATTGAAAAAACATGATCAAATGTATAGATTGAACCATTTTGAAGCATGACAGTATTATCTGATGGAAATTCAAGAGCAAGAACATCTTCACCAATACATTGACGAAAACGACAACTTACTTGGACTGCATGTTGATATGGCATTATTGATAAACCGTTTATGTAACTTCAGATTATCTAGGAATACAATATACATTGATCTATCTTTTAAAGGTTCATTTTCACATATTCCAATGCATTTTCATATTAATGATATCATGTCAACATTTTACCTTACAAATATCAAGTAAAATGAAGTTGCGTTTATTTAGATTACATACCAACACTGTAGACTAAATACACGCAAACTTATTTTAGTTCGGATAAAGTGATTGGCAGTGTCAAATGTTGCAAAGAGTGGTGACAAGAAGGTGCGCGGTGCGATGGACGCCAAAATTTGTTGCTTATAAAGAGAAATCGTTCCATGTAATGAGTGCATTGTATTCTCCATCAGATTCTCTATCGAATGCTATCAAGCAGCCGTCTGGAAGTGATGTACGTGCCATGATATCCGACTTTACTTCAACCATCAAGAATCAAGAGCACACTTCATTAACTCCTGCATTTTGGAACTCTGTTTCAAGTACTCTAGCTAAATGTCGTTCTTCTGATCTGCTAGAAGCTGCAGTACCATTGATTTCATTACCTACGACTTGGCATTCGTCAATTCCTCATGTACAAAATGAAGTTGTACGAATTTTACTTGCAAACAATAAAGCAAAACAAGCTTTAGCTCTTGTTTCCTCTAGCAATGCCTTTGCTTTGAATAATCGCAATTTGTCACGACTTCTTGGAGCATGTGTGCGTGAGCATGGGAAAGAAAATGTGGAAGTTGGATTTGCTTTATTTCAAAGAGCTTTAAAACAAGGAACTGTGCCCAATATGCCTGTGTACCATGCTATGCTTCTTTTAAGTTTGAAAGGCAGTGATCAAAAGCGAATGGACTCTATATTATCCCATATGGATCAAGCTGGTGTGGCTTTGGATGCAATGTGTCATGGCTTAGCTATTCGAATGGATTGT
This sequence comes from Thraustotheca clavata, assembly GCA_002081575.1. Lineage (NCBI taxonomy): Eukaryota > Oomycota > Saprolegniomycetes > Saprolegniales > Achlyaceae > Thraustotheca > Thraustotheca clavata. The sequence goes on along the minus strand of JNBS01001909.1, from coordinate 8,657 downwards.
CGTCATCATAATTATGAAGCAGCATTAATGAGATACAATGAAATGAAACAAGACAAAATGCGATTAAAGGTTACTGTATTGAATGAACTTCTTGAGGGCGTTTGTGTGGCAAATCAATACTCGGATGCCATGATGCTCTTTGAAGACGCTGTTGCTCGTATGCCTTCTCGTGGATGGAATCAAAAACCTTTATCTGCTGAAGAACAAAAAGCAATGGAAGATAAGAAGCCATTGAATGAGGTTTCGTATAATATTCTTATGAAAATGCTTGGACGACAACAACGTCTGGATGAAGTATTCAAATGGTATGAAGACATGAAAACTAAAGGCATTACTCCATCAACAAACACTATCAATACTCTTATGCACGCAGTATTTCATGGGAAATATCGTAGCATTGATTCTACTAAAGTTTACAAGGTGATCGCCACTGCTGGTGTTGTTGGTGCAGGTACTCTTTATGTCTCTGATCTTTCAGAAGCCACTTCAGCTATCGCAATTACTGCTTCAGTTATAGCATCTCTGGGCTTGGGTGTTTACTTGAATCCATTTGGAGTTCAGAAAGCAATTTATCCTAATGATGGTACAACAAAAGAGCCAATTCCAGCTGCAATGCTACGACGTCTTGACGAAGAAGAGCATATTGGACGATTAGTTTATCTGTGGAATGAATTATTGGGTTATGGTCTAAAGCCTGATGAAGCAACTTATGATATTTTTGTAAGAACTTGTGTACGAAAACGTCATCCCGATATTGCTTGTCAGACCCTTTTTGATATGAAAAACTTAAATTCATTTGCTGCTCGTTTTGCCCAGAATAAACAAGACTATCAATTTGAATTACCGCTTGAGACAACCATTCGATTATTGCAATCTCTGGTTTCTCAAAATCTTATTAATCAAGTGGATGAATTAATTGCTTTTGCATACAAAACCCATGGCTTTGACTCAATCAAGAACACAACAGTAAATCGAACGACTCGATTTCGCCTGATTCCATTTGGAGCTCCCAAAGTGACTGCATTGGTTATAAGCCGTATTCTTCGACATTGGTTACCAGAACACTACCCCAAAGATAAACTTCATTCTCAGATTCATGATACATTAGCATTCGACGTGATTCAATGTCATACAGTTTTGGATTATCTTGACACAATTGATCCTGAAATTCGTGCATCCTTTGCCTTTGAAGAAATTCAAGTAGCTGGCAATGGCAATGGTGTACTACACTTTAATCGACAACGCTTACAAAAATATATCATAAATCTTGGCTAATTGAGCCTGGATATGGCAAAATAGAATATCTCACGTTTTGTTTGTCATATTTTTTGTTGTAAACATTCTAAGCTTGATAAATTTGGCAAATACAGAGATAATGGAGTAGTCTGGGGCACGTAAACCAATATAACATAGTGATTTACTTCAAATAATATATCTTCAGGTATGTTTTAAAATGATATATGCAAACACGTAACGGGTTGGACCAGTTACTCTAGTTATGATACTAAAAAGTACCTTTATGAAGTGCTTGATGTATCGTTTGTTATGGTTGATATCCCTTGTCGTATTGTCTTCTGGGCATTCCTTGCAAACAAGGTGGACAGAGTTTATTGTAAGCTACAAAATCATTTAAGTTCTTCCTATTTTTGAATAGTATGGAAAAGTCCGAACGGATGGAATAGAATACTCAAGTTTTGATGGTGTGTCATAATTGAACAAAAAGTACTAACATTGATTTAGTTCCCGCTGGCGCGAGTGATGTTACGATTAGGCTTGTTTGGAGTGATTTACATGGTCATGTTCCACCTGTAGTTTTAATCAAATTTGGTGCTCTACCTACTACGACGTCATACAATTGGAAATTCAATGGCACTTCAGACACTTATTACCTTTCTGAGAGTATTCCAGACCTTCATGTATCACCTGAATAGTATTGTTTTTCTAACAACTTTTCCAATAGATTGGTGAATATTTTGTTGCTGTTTGGGGAGGAGCTACACAGTCGTCTATTATGGATTTTGGCATTGGTCCAAGTCACAATGTTTGGTATCATCTCAAAGTTGAATTCACAAAATGTACCCATCCTAATGTGATCGGTAATAAAAATCAACAACTTTATCTAATTTATACATTAGGAAATGATTGTGAATATCTAGCTTGGCCTTTAGCAATTTTTTCAACAGAATCAATCGAGATGATTCAAAACCAACCTCAACTAAGCAATCAACCTTTCATAGCTGAAGGATGTTTTGACCAAGATGAATTTTATGCAATTTACACTTTCACAACCTTAGTGGATCATTTCAACGCTAAATTCTTGGTAGACAAATAAATATTAGTGACTCGAAGCTAAATGCTAATTAGGTAACAGTATCGCGCCCCTCGTTAGCTCAGTCAGGGTTATACTGGGCACTATACAAAAATCGCGCAAACTTTATTGATTCATCCACAGTACCATTTTACCATGGTTATGGCGATGTTGCAAATAAAACAAGTTCATTAAATCTTAATACACTTCCAGCCGGGTAATTATCTTACACATAAATATATAACATGGCTTTAGGCTATGGTACTTAGTTATCTATTACAATGCTCCCGATGCAACGTCATGCTCAATGTTTCAAGGCACTAGTTATAAACTATCCTATGAGCTTCATGTATATGTTTATTCCTTTCCTGATGTAATCGAATAATAGCAATGTACTACCGATATTTCAAGCATGAATGATTGCAAAGTGAATCAGACTACACTTGATCAAATAATTATAAATCCTATGAAAAATGCTAGTGCTATAGATCGGTCTTACTTGTCATCATATCCCTATATACCAGTGGCGAGCTCTTCACTAACTTATGGCATTGTAAGTCATATTTACAGACAAAATGAGAAAACTATAATTGTGTAGGGATATTCCTTGTTTGTTGATCGCAATATGGCGGGATCTCGAGTAATATTCAACTTTATAGTTCCAAACACATTAGACTTGACCAAAGTGTCAATTGTATTGAATTGTCCATCGCAGAAACCCATTACATTTATTGCATTCAATGCGACTAAAATTAATGGTTTACCATTTTCAATAGCTTTCGATTTGATATCAAATGGAAATACTCTACAAGATGCTATTAATCAAACCAACCTTCTTACATTAACTTGGCCACACTTTCAACCTCCATCAATTGGGAATTGGTACATTACAATTCAAACTACTATACAAGCGTAAGAAAAGCTAATTAATTTGATTAATTATTTCAACTAGATCGTGGAAGCATGCTTTTGTTGCAGAAATGATGGCTTGTCCACCAAATATGTGTGGCGCTTTTGGTACATGTTTGGTTAAGAAATCAATTCAAGGAATGATTTATGGGGATTGCTTGTGTGCGTATGGTCATGCTGGTGCTATTTGTAATGAAGTGATTGCTGTTCAAGAAATATGGCATGGATGGCTATTAATTTTTTCAAATTTAGCGATTGCACCACCTATTGCAGCTTCATTATGTCGAGAATTATATGGTAATTTCTTTGGATGTGATTTATAAATCACCGGAATTGACTAGCTGAAGCAATCTTTTTTAGTGCACTTGGAATATTTTCTAGTGCATATCACGCTTGTGATTTGAATTGGTATTGTGCATTACCATTTTCATTTTTAATGGTATAAACTAATCATACACATAAACGTTATTTCAAATAGGAGTTGGATTTTGCTTTGTCGTACAATAGTATTCTCTTGTGCCTTTTTTATCTTTCTGGTGTTGGGCATCGCTCTAAGGTACATTCTAATGAACTAATAATTCTATACTTATTATATCGTAGATCATAGCCCAGGCAATCGGTGTGATTGTTTTGATTATTTTAATGTTGGAAAATCCAACATCCCCTGGAAATATGCTAATTATTATCATTATCGGCGGAGGGCAATTGCTTCTTGCATGGTCAGGAATGGTAAATATCATATCAAAATTACAATATTTATTTGCTTTAGTTTGCCATAGCTTTGTATCAAACACGTTGGCGAATTTCAATTTTTTTGTATCAATTTTATGTATTCAAAACTAATGTCTTGGATAGATTAATCAAACGATTTTTCATCAACAGTGGCAACTTTAATTTGTTGTGGTTGATGTTTGGAATAATAAATTGTCTCGGTGCACTTATGTGTTGGTTCTTAAACTCATCACCACTGTATTGGCTTGTACACTTTTTAATAATACTTGGTTAGGTTCATTCGTTGTGGCATATCTTTGCTATGACTGCTGCAGGGGCATTTATGAATTCTCGACAAACTCGATTTTATCGAATTCTTGATATGAATGGTGCGAATATTTTACATCGAAATGCTGAAGCAAAGTTACCTTGTGCTCACGGCTCCTCTTTGATCATTCCAATCGATACGCCCATTTTGGATGCCCCTAACGAACAAATGTAAACTTTAAATGTCAACAATTTATTACTGAGGCTATTGATGTGCAGTCTTTTATGCGGAACTCAGTATAGTACTAAATATTAGCTATTGAGAAACCCATTGTTATTTTGTTAAATCCTTTCATGATTTCTATGATTTTGCTCAACTTATTGTACGGACATAAATGCGAAGAAGTGTGTCCTTAGCTTTATGTGTCATCGAATTTCCCACAAAGACATTTTTTTAGGTCGCATTGGCGAAGTGTGGTCTTGAGAAGAATCAAAGATCTTCAACAGTTTTTTTATTACCTTTTGTAAATTTTAAGGCATCATACAACAGTACAAATTAACACAAACTATCGTATCATTACGTATTTGCTGCCAAAGCTTTTAGTTGATTTCTTTTATCTTTTATGGACCAGAATATGTAATAAGTGAAACAGAGGCTTCATCAACTTTTATTGATGATTGACCAAGTGCGAATTTAGCCAAGCGAGTTAGTCCAAAAGATAGGTCGTTCCATCAGGAAGCTACATGGAAACATGCCTCTCTTTACTTGTTATGACAAGCATCAATATTAAAGAATCAAGTGTTTTAGATGAACATTTATTACTTTATCGCATTTTCAAAATAAGAAAATTGCACCTTACTTTCAGTAGCACCAACATGGCATCTGTGTTAAAGCATATATTTGATAGTGAAATGACTCAAACAAAACAGAAACATCAATACGAAAAAACAATATATATTCAAATGGTTAAATATGAAAACATCAATACAATGCATCAACCTGTTGCTTCAGAGATGATAAAGCATCTTCCAGACCTTGTACAGTGTCCCCATACCCAGTTGACTCAAAATTATGACGATGATCTCGGTTCGAACGAAGATAGAAAATAAATCTTGGAGCTTGGACGGCAATTCCGTTGGTGCGTCCAATATTTGCTCAGCATTGGCACACAAAATGCTTCTGATTCGAGTTGCCGCATCTTTTGGGAAGCCAAATTCAATCCACAAATCCACCAAATCGGCAAACTTGAGTGCCAAGCTGTAGTAGGCTTCAGCTGCCGCTGCTTCTTGAATTTTGTGCTTAAAGATTTGGAACTTGTGTTCCACAATCTCCATGCAAAATTCAATACCAACACGTTCGCGCAACATGTCGAGTGAGCTAGCAAAGGAATCCAAACAATCAACGCCTCGGCTGGCCCCTTCCATCAATAGTTCCAAGTTGAAACCCAAATTGAATTCCAACTCATCAAAAAAGACACTGTCACCAAGATTTGTGGCACGAGCAACAACCAGCATGTCCTTGATAAGTGAAATGGCATCTTCAGCAATGTCGTCAAATTCTTCAAACCCCTCCATGATCGATTGATCTTTAGAGATATGGGTCACTTGAGAATCTTCGCTGCTGATGGAAACAACTTCATCATTGATGTCATCATGTTGATCCAATTCGGTTTCATCCATGTCACCGTAATCATCAGTTTCACCGAATAGATCAACTTGACTGATCGTTTCACTTGGGTCTTCATCAACATCACCATTTGTGGTTTGGATTTGATTGTCGATTTGGTCAACATCTTCCGTCTCTTCGTCGCGGCTTTCAATGGATCCATCGATATCGCTTTGTTCATTGCTTTGGTCATCTTGTGGCTCTTGATGAATTTCTTCAATGTCACTGACAGAATAAATGACATTCTCAATTTTATCATTATTTTCTACTACAATGACACAATTGCAATTGGCGTACACACCACTGGAGCTTTCACAAATCGTTTGCGTCGATGCGTCTGCTGTCTTCTTTGTAGCAGGAACGATAGCGTTTACATTGGTGGTATCTCGACGTTGATTGTTTGAAGCGTTCTCAGTATCATTGCTGTTGATACATCGGGCCACCGCAAGACCAAATGGAACGATAGCGCTGATAACAAGGATCGATAGCATATTTGCAAATAAAGTGGTTCATCAGTTGTCAGGTTTGACATTTCTTGACTAACACGATATCACACGATATCACAGTATCACAGGTCGATGATAATGTTGAATGTGCAAGTTGCATAATGTGTCATAGTGCACATTTATGAATGAAGTTGAGCTGGCTCATATCTTTGTTATTTGGCAATGACACACTAACAGAAAAAGCGCCAAATCTATTCTTCATCCACAAGTGACAAAATTTAATGGACAAAACTCAGTACACATTGCATTATTGATTTACTCTGATTCCTCAAATGCATGAGCTGCAACGAGAGAGTAAAAAGCAGTACCAGAAGCATTCAATTCTGCATAAGTACCTGTTTCAACGATTTGACGGTTCTCCAAGACACCAATGGTATCACAAGATTGAATTGTAGAAAGGCGGTGTGCAATGACAATGACAGTGATCTCTTCGAGTTGTCGTAGAGTTTCTTGGATGCCATGTTCACTATGACCATCTAGAGCTGAAGTGGCTTCGTCTAAAATGAGAATTTGTGGCTTCTTGACAAGAGCACGAGCTAGTGCAATGCGTTGTTTTTGGCCACCAGAGATGGTTGTCGAAGAAACAAGAGTGTCATATCCATTTGGCATTTCCATGATAAAGTCATGAGCATGGGCAGCAATAGCAGCGTTATGAACTTCTTCATCAGTAGCAGCAGGGTTTCCATAGCGAATGTTGTCCATGATAGATGTAGAAAACAGAGATGGTTCCTACATACTATTAGTCTAAGTAGAAAGAAATGTAGCTAACCTGGCGAACGGAACCAATGTGTTGACGAAGATAAGTAGTGTCAATATCAGAGAGTGCGACACCATTAACCTTGATGCAACCAGAAGATGGTGTCAAAAGTTTGGTGACAAGTGACGAAATAGTCGATTTTCCAGCTCCACTAGCCCCAACAAGAGCAACCATAGCTCCTTGAGGAATAGACCAGGTGCAATTTTGAATTACTGGTACTTCAGGTCGAGTTGGGTATTGGAAAGAAACTTGTTCAAAAGTAATCGGTCCCACCAACGATGGTTTAGCTAGCACCTTGTCATCTTTTCCCACAATTTCATCATCATCAATAAGTTCAAAAAGAGCTGCCGTAGATTCATTTGTACTGCGTACTCGTGAAGCAAGAGTAGAAAGTTGCGAGAAACCAAGACACATAAAGCCACTGTAAAGCAAAAAAGAAGTTAATCCACCAGTGGTCAAATCTCCCTTGGCTACAATAGAGCCACCGATCCAAAGTACACTGGAAAGCGAAGCATTGATCGAAAGCGATAATCCACCCATGAAAAAACCTTCAGCAGCATGATATTTCCGTGCAGTCGACGCTACCAAAGCAGTCTCATCTTTAAACAATTCCAATTCATAGTTTTCTTGTGTAAAAAGTTTAATTGCAGAAACAGCACCAAGTTTTTCATCAGTAGAAGCCCGTAAACGTGCTAGTTCAGCTTCATACTTTTTATTGAGGCGATTCATGAAAAGCTTAAAACTCATAGCAGAAATGCCAAGGCAAGGAAGTGTTGCAAGTGCAAATAAAGTAAGCTTTGGAGATAAGCGAAAGAGCATAAACGAAGCACCGATCGATGAATTGAGCGAACGATAGCCTTCAGCTAAAATAGCAACAGCAGAATCAGCAGCAACTTGACATTCTTTTGTCAATCGATGGACTAAATCAGTGCGTTCAGTAGTTGAAAAGAAGAGAATATCTTGTCGTAGCAATGCAGCATAAAGTCGATCACGTAGTCGCTTTGTTGTGGTTTCTGCCACTGATCCTAAGCAATAAACACGCACAAAAGATGCCGATGCACCTGTCAAGAAGATAGAAAGCACACTAAGCAAGAAAGCTTTTTGAGATAAGTTTCTTGGAGGTGGTCGCCCACAAGCAACATCAAGAGCAGCACCCAGAACCTTTGGAAAGAGTAAATTGGTCAATGAAGACACTGAAAGACCGACAATTCCAGTACATAGCGTCGGCCATTCTTTCCATAGCAATCGTAGCAGCTTACGAACGTTGCTTGAAGCACGTTTAGGTGGCCCAGAGCCCTCCAGAGCCTTGTCGGGAGCTTTAACTCGCAGTAGCAGGTAGGACGATCTGCTGTCCATGCACAAAATTGCACTTTTATCCCACATGCACTCAAACGAATTCCAACTTGAACTTGTATACTTTGTTCAAATCAACATTATCTTTGGCACCAAACATCTATTCCTATTCATATTCTACTAGACGCAGTGTGTTTGGTGAAAGGACAAATTCATAATAACTCAACAACTACTTGTTTA